>LAXH01000088.1:0-30296 GCA_001006505.1 Tilletia horrida | reverse complement strand
CCCCCCCCCCCCCTTTTTTTGCCCGAACTCTGCCCTTTTCGTTCCCTTCGGCGAGGCTCCTCTTCTTCCAGTTCTCGTGCAGTACCTTGATAATCCCATTCATATACACAACCACGCCCGCACCCATTGCATCTCCCCCGGTGACGCGCTGCATGTGCGACCACTCCAGCTGGGGAGTGTTTCTGGATGAGAGATGGTTCGGGAAATTGCATTTGCGTAAAGACATGAGGATGTTGAGATACTTTTCTGTTTGACGTTTGTTTCTTGTGGAGTACCCATCTTGAGGCTGCCACTCAGTTTTGGATCCCCGGCCTCGCCCTTCTCTTCCTCCACTGCCTCCCGAGGATTTTGGCTCAATATTGTCCGTAATAAGGCTGCTGTTGTTGCTGGTAGGAGTACTGTTGCGGGGGCTGGACCGGAGGTGGCGCGGGACCGCCCGTGGGGCCGGGAGGCGGAACATTGTAGTAGTTGCCCTGACCCTGCGGCGGTGGTGCATTCGCATGTTGAGGCCCTGCCGTCTGATACATCTGCTGTTGCGGCAGCTGCTGCTGCTGTTGACCGTACGCTCCTCCGTTCGCCGGACCGTTTGAGTACGAATATGGCAGGGTGCCCGATCCAGCCGGCAGTCCATTCGAAGGGTGTGACGGCGGTGGTGTATTGTACAGATGTGGCGCTTGCTGCTGTTGCGGCGGTTGCTGGCCATATTGACCCATCGGAGCAGGAGGAGGTGGGGCAGCCTGCTGCTGGTAGACAGGCCCGCCATAATGCGGCTGCTGCTGAGGCACGCTCGTGTACGTCTGGAAACTCGACATTGACGCCAGACTCGCCATGGAGGGAGCGGGCGACGAGGAGCGATAGTCGGGTGCCGCAGCAGGTACCAGTCCGGCCTGAGGAGGAGGCGGACCTTGGTGGTATTGCTGTGGTGGCGGCGGCGGCTGATGAGGGTGTTGTTGCTGTTGCTGCGGTACATAGTTGTTTTGTGCCGGTGGCAGTGGATAGGGCGATGGTGAGGCACGAGGCGGAGTAGGTTGCGCAGGAGGTAGAGCAGGTAAAGCGTGGAAACTTGCGGGCGAGTTGCCCACGGCAGGCCCGCCCAGAGGAGCAGGACCAGCAGCGGGAGATAGATCGTGAGCAGGTGTGGCCGGAGCCGAAAGAGCATTGAATTGGTGTTGATAAGGTGCCGCAAGATTAGTAGAAGACGCGGACATTGCCGACGCAGGAGGGCCGCCCACAGTGCTATTCGATGCCAGAGGATACGAGGACTGTCGCAGAGGCTGTTGAGCGCCAGAATGGAGCTGATGAGGCGGTGTCGAGTGCACGCCAGGTCCAGGCGGAGGGAGAGGGTAGTGTCCGTGCAGGGTGGGAGGCGTTGAATGCTGCGCATATACTCCACCAGGTTGGAATTGCGCCACGGGACCTGCAGGCGGAGGCTGTTGATACGGGGAAAAGCCCGGCGGAATAGCTCCAGCGCCCTGCTGAGGCTGCCCACCATGACCTTGAGCCATCATGGCCGGCGTAGGGGTCGTACTTGGGGGAGGGTAGGAGTACAATGAGAATGGACCCGTTCCCGCTGGAGGAGCTGGAGTCGGCGCTGCGCTGGGGTAAGGAGACGGCTGACCATGTTGAGCAATGGGTGCTGCAACGGTGGTGTTGAAGGACAAAGCCGCCATTGAACGCGCAATCTCGTTGGCCGCATCTGCGTATGGATCTGAGCTCAGGCTGAGATTGGTGGAGGCCACCGACGGTCGAGGCGTGTGACCTGTGCGCGCATGCGGGTTGGCCTGAGAAGCTGCTTCTGATGCAGACTGTGAACTCGGCCCACCGTAGCTGTGCCGGGGTTGACCCTGTGAGCTTGGAGGTCGATGGGGCGCTTGCTGGTGCTGCGAGGCCGTCGAGTCATTTCCCGGCGGAGCTGGACTTGGAATGCGCTGAAGGGCCTGTTGCGCATATGGCGGGGTGTACATGTCGAAATTAGCGAGGGACGAGCTCGGACGAAGAGAAGCGGGTACATCAGACTGTCTTCGGGTCGATGCAGGCGAGTTGGACCGCGGAGCCGAGCCTCCCGATCCCGGCGCAGACAAAAGGTTGTTGAACGAGGCCGAGCCCGTCATGCTCAGACGATCACTTCGGCTGCCATGACCATTCCCGCCTCTCCGATCAGAGCTGTCGGGTAGAGTGAGAGCCGCAGAGCTGTTGCTGGGCCGGGGCATGTGCTTGCTGGGAGGCCGAGGTGGACCATCGCTGGGATCCTCGTCGACTTCACCCACAAAGACGCCTGCGCCTCCATAGGACTCTCCGCTCGTTCCACCCGTAGAGCTGCCCACGACGGGTTTGGGAGCCTTCTTCTTCTTGGGAGGGGCCTTGTCGAGATAGTAGGTCAGCTCGAGGTAGACTTCACCTGCGTACCGGTCTTTGGCTTGGAGAGGCACCCATTCATCAAACTCGCCGCTTTTGAGCGTTTCGGTGAGATCGACGATGCCCTCGCCGATGAATTCGGGCTCGCGCTGATCATCGGCATAGCAAGTGACCTTCATCACTTTCTTGGCGGGCTTGTGTTTGGGCCGGCTCGAGTTGGCCGAGATGGAGCCGGTAGTGGCGGCATCGAGGGCGAGTTCTTCCTTGGCGAGGAGCTCTTCGAGGTCTTCGTAGATGTCAAAGTGGAGTTGTTCGTCCCATTGCGGGTGTTGTCCACCGCGCTTGTCGGGCTTGGTCTTGAGGGCCTCCTGGTTGAGGGTGAGAACGCAGTATGGGTCTTGTTTGCCGATCGACCGCTTGTTGGGAAGGTTGCGCTGATCAGATGCAGAGAGAAAAGAAACAGTGTTTCATGACGAGGGAGAGATGTAAGCATGCTGACTGCTGGAAGAAAGAGGAAAAAGGGGGCCCTCTTTCACAGGATGAACCAAGACGGGAGACTCACAGCCTTGAGCACGACACAGACGAGGGTGCCCTTCTTCTGGGGCTCAGGCAATGGTGCCATGGGACTGCAGTGCTGCTGCTGCTGCTGCTGCTGCTGTCCTTTGAATGTTGTCTGATGATGGGTGTGGTGATGATGTACTCGTAGATGTTGGAGTGTGTCGTTGGAGGGAAATGAATGCGTGCCTGTGCTCAGCTTCGCTCAATTTGTTTGTTGTGGCAGTGTGCATCATGATCCCCTGCTCATATGAGAAATGCCTCTCTCTCACAAGTCCACACATCTCTCCATTCATGTCCATGACGACGAAAAACACGCGCGCTCGGATGGGAGAAGGGATGGCAGTTCCAATTGGGGAAGCAGAGAGGGATAACAGGCGAGAGAAGCCAAAGGAGGAGTATGACGAAGAAGAGAAAACAGTATGTGCAACATCCAGTTCCCCCAACTGGAAGAAGAAGAAGACGAAGGAGCAAAAAGGGGGGCCAAGGGAAGCTGAACTGTGGACCGTGTTTCTTGTCCCGCGCTGTATAGATAAAAGTCAAAATGAGTGTAAAGTTGGAAGTGATATAGGGCTGATTCTCGAAGCGAAAGGCAGGAAGGAAACCAAGGGGAGTCGAAGTTGCGTCGTCCGTATTGGCAGAATGAACCGTCCACTTTCAAGAGTTAAGTGAGCCTGGGTTGCGAGGCTTGTGAGAGGAATAGAGAGTCGGAGAGAGATAGAGAGAGGGCGAAGAGGAACTTTTCCGGGAGAGCGTTTCCAGCATAACGTTGTCGTACAGATCTCGTTGTGTTTTCCGGGGGGTCGTCTTGCAGGTATCATCTGTTTGGAGGTTTTCAGCACAAGCAGGTCGGTTCTCAGGCACCGATCCGACGCGTGTAGTCTTGGTCATCTCGCAGCGACGCTGAGCTTCCAGCGTTTTCCTGGTTCATCATGAATCGCGGGTCCGGTCGGCCACTTGCAAGGTGAGCAGCCTCCTCGTCATCGAGTGCCTCCTCTTTCTCGCCCGACTTGGCTGCTGCGGATGCGCCGCCGACGGCGGTGGGACCCGTCTCGGTCGAGGAGGAGCCTGCTCCGCTGTTCGCGGTCGGAGGAGCTTGCAGGTACTGAAGTTGCTGCATCGCTTCGGCGTGGACGCCGCCGAGGTGTTCCTCAGTGCCGCCCAGAGGAGGTGAAGGCTGCTGGGCGTGGTTGTATGCGCCCGCGGCGGCCGCTTCAGGGGCTAATCCATTGTAAGGATTGGGAAGGGCCCCCTGGTCCGGTGGAGGAGAGCCCGGGTGAGACCAAGGTTGACCAGCACTGCCGCCGTACGAGGGCTGGCGTGCGTGCTCGGAGTGGCCGTTCTGGCTGTACTGGGCACCGTAGGGGTCGTTGCCGTATCCGTCCTGAGGTTGGCTGGCATAGTAGGCTCCGTATGCGCCTGCTCCCGCAGCAGCCGCTCCAGCTGCGACACCAGGGCCGTACGCGCCCATTCCAGCGTATCCCGGTCCACCCGTACCACCCGAGAAGTGAGAAGCTTCGTATCCCTCGGGCGCGTAGTTGTTGTACGAGTTGACGGTGCCGTAGCCTGTCGCTGCACCAGGAGTAGGGCCACGGTACGAGTTGGGACCCTCGATCATCTCTGGGTCCTCGTCATCGTAGTCGAATGGGGTCCGACTGTGAGCAGCCGCAGCAGAGGCAGCAGCCATGACGTCGGCGTCCATCCGTTTTTGTCGTCGGCGACGGACAAAGAACCAGACCAGGCCTGCGATGAGCAAGGCCACTACGATGGCGACGACGGCAAAGACTCCGCCTACAGCTCCCTTGTTGTTGAAGAAGCCGCCGTCATCCTTGTTCGAAGTCACAACAGCCGTCGTGGTTGTCACCGGAACCGAGACAGTGACAATGGTAGTGGTAGTGATGGTCGTTGGCGTCGCCGAGGTGCTTGGTGTAATGATGATCACAGTAGGAGTCGAGACCGTAGAACTGCGGGACAGATACGGACAAAGACACGAGTCAACACCACTTTGATGAACAAGAAATGCTCCCCAACAAAGTAAAAGCGGACTCACACTGAGGTTCTGGTGATTACAGTGGTGGTGGTGGTTGATGACTCAGTTGTACTGGTGCTGGTGGGCTGATCAGTTGTGGTGCTTCGCGTCCTAGTCGAGGATGAACTAGGAGTGTCGCGGGTGCTTGTGGTATCAGCCTGTGACGATTCGTCGGACCGGGTTCGAGTGCGAGTGCGAGAAGAAAACTAGGTGCGATGGTCAGTTTGCGCTCACGAATTGTCAGAACACACTTCTTCCTCGCATCTGGGAATCGACTCCCTCCGCGTCCATAGGAGAACACTCATACTCACGCTTCTGAGAGGGGAAGTATATGGAGAAGAGATGTTGTGCTGGTCAGTATCTGCTCGCCAGGGGCGTTTGTGCCGAGCATGTAGTCACTCACGAAGAAGATGAAGACGACATGCCGGGCGGCTGTCCAGGACCGGGGCGAGGATTGTCCAGGGTGGGCGAGATTCAAAGGGGGGAACAGGACGTCAGGCGGGAGCTCGCCGGCGCTGAGAGAAATTCTTATGGGAAATGCGAGACCGATGAGGAGGAAAAAAAACAAACGTAGCCAAGTCGAGTGAACCAGAGAAAGGAATGTGTGTTGAGGGCGAGGAGCAGCAGAGCAGAAGTAGAACCGGGTAATGTAGATATATAGAATGAAGGCTGCGACGAGGTTGAACAAGCAGGTGTTGTAGTGGAGCACAGGCAGCCAGAAGCGAGGGGGAAGGGATGATGATGATGATGATGAGGTGAAGAGATTGATGAGCGAACTGAGGCGTGTTGACCGCCGAGTCTGCCCGCGCCAGTGATGATCATCTCATAGTCACAGCCACGGACCACAGACGACACAAGGTCAGGAACCGTTGCAGTTCGGGTCTCACTCTCGGCCGAGACACTTTTTTCTTGTTGCGGAGAGCAAGAAGAACCTTCGACAGCTGCGGCTCAACAGTTCCTGATTGCTCTCCTCGAACAATTTTACGGAGGTGAGCATGATCACAAGAAGAATCCCACAGGTGCAGACATTGCTCAGGTTGTAGTTGCTGATGTGCGCTGCCTGCTCTGCTACTGCTCTATCTCCAGACACAAAAGTTCGAGCCCGTTCTGTATCTCTTCCGTGTCGGATCTCGCGTTCCCGTCTCCAAGAACAGAAAGTCTTCCTCATCCCTCTACGGAGGAGGGGAGGACACATCGGGGTCGCCCGATTCCGCCTCAGAAGGGCGTGAGTCGGGTAGCTCTCACCCCCGGTGAGCGTCTGTTATCCGACAGCAGAACTCCTTTCTCCAGTCTCTCCCTCGGCTCCTTGTTTTCCTCATCCTACCCGGCTCTCGCGTTGATCGGGTTCCCGTTATGGCTGCCGCTTCTTGTCTCGCCTTGTGTTCCAGCGGTGATTCCCCTACCTCTGGTGGGCGCGGGATCACTCTGGAATGCTCGGTACAGTTGCGCGTGGTCGGGGACCTTGTGTCCGCAAGAGTCGGATGGGCGAGGGAAAGCTATCAAGGGGCCAGGGAGACGGGGAAGCTGCAGGTCAGACCGACATTTCCCGTTCCCCCAGTCCCAGCGTCGGAATCTAGCTGGATCATATAACAGGTGAGCTCTCGCACTCTCATACTGCAAAACCATCACCCTTCTCGCCAAACGATGAGCAAAAAGTTGTGTCGCCCCAGGCAGCGCGAAAGCATCGCTGATTCACCAATGGACAACAGCCAAAAAATTTGTCCGCCTCTGATCCCCTTCCTTCTCAATCTTCCCCTGACTCTACTCCATGCCCTACTTCCAGGCCGTTTCGCTGACTCTCATCTCTCTGATCTTCCCTTCCCCTTTGCCAACACTAGTATTCTGCATCTTGCTTCGTCGCGCAATGAATCTGCTTGCAATTATTTTTTCAGGCCCACCTTGTGGTCTGACTCAGCCAATGAAGAGTTGGTCGAATGCTGCTGTCGAGATCGCAAGTTGCATTCGGACTAGTGCTCAGAGTCATCTCTACAAATTTTGGGGCTTGGGAGAACAGTTCGGGACTTGACAGGGTTGAGAGAAAGAGTCAATGAGGGAGCACGTATGAGAAGGTCAGAGTCGGCCATGTAAGGGAGCTCGAGAGCATCTCTTCAATCTGCTGGAACGCTTTGGCTTTGAGGTTGCGGATTTTACACTGCTTGGACAGGCGCGGTCACGTCTTTTGCCGGTCGAACGACGGGCACCTCCGCATCGTGCTCCTGAAGACCACCGAGACCGTGGGCGTGATCAAGCTTGCCTGAGGCAGCAGCAGATGGGTGCCGGCGGACATTGCCCACAGCATGACTGCTCCGTCGAGACAGGTTCAAGCCTGCTGGAGCTTGACGAGGTTGCAAGCCCGATGGCATGGACAGCGGCGGCATCATGGCCGGCTGAGGATAGCAATGCTGATAGCCGTAATGGAGGGGCTGAGGAAAGTCCGGGCCCGCTGAGCCAATCGACATCGTCCAAGCGCTGGTCCCATCCCAGCTCAGAGGACGCGTCTGATCAACCCCTGGCGACAAGTCGGTGTGAGGCGGGCCGACAGGCGCCCATCCGTATTGGTAGCAGGAAGCAGACGAGTTAGGCTGTCCATAATCGAGGGCGGCAGCAGAGATGGGAACCAGACCCAGGCTCGTTGCCGGACGTTCCGGGGGCGTCAGGGTCATCATGCTGTAGCAGCTGGCTTCGTACCTTGCCTGATGACCATGGGACGATCCTCCCGGACTGTGCGGCGGAGACAAGAGCGGACGAATCCCACCGGCCGAAGTCAGGTCTTTCACGTGGGTTCCATCGTCCGCACCAGACTCGGAGGAAGGGTCGAAAATCTTCCTTTTGGCCGTGAGCGAGAGAGGGGAGCATACCATCGTGTCACTGTCCGACGTTTTAACACTGTTGCGGACCGAAAGCGTGCGGCTGGGCATCTCGTCAGCGCTGTTGCCCACCACTTCGGCGACGGCCGCAGGGTTTGGGGCAGGCGTGTCATCCGGGTGTGGAGATGTCGCACCGTTGAAGATCTCGTGCGATGCTGTAGATGAGCCGCCGTGGGGGGAAAGAGGATGCATGAAACGGGCAGGAGCACAAGACGGGTATGCACCATACATGCTCTCGGGATCGGCCAACACACCTTGGCCTCCGACGAAATAGCCTGATTTCGGGTGGTCCAATGGTGTGTTGGGATGCATGGTGTGAAATGAGGTCGCCGAGTGTGAAGGCGAATAGTTGTTGTATGCGTGCTGTTGATAGCCCGCCCACGGAGGGTATAGGCCTTCGCTGCTCGCTTCGGGTCCCAGTTCGTGAGGCATGGGGAAGCGCGTTACGGAATGAGTGTAGGGCGAGTCAGAGCCGTTCTCCATCCCATGGGCTCCGATCCCGCTTGAATGAGATTTGTTGTGAATCCAGGGAATGACGCGAGCGATGTCGTCCTCGCTTTCGAGCTCCATCCGATGGATCGCTGCACCCGATCGCATACCTTCCGCTCGACTACCACCTCTGTGGATCTGAGCCTCGACTCCTACACCGCTCGTCGTAGTTGCTCGTCGGGAGACATGGCGAAGCGGAGCAAACAAGTGTTTGAGCCGAGAATCGGACGAGATGGAAGAATCCGTGCCTCCTGGGTGCAGTCGCCCAGCATGGAGCCCCACTCGACCCTCCGGTCCATGATGACGATGCAACCGGAAAGCCAGCCAGACCAGACCGAAGATGAGCAAGATGCCCACGATCGCTAATCCTGTAGCTACGCCGAGCAGCATGGAAGCATTGTTCACATTCGTGCTGGGGTTGAGGGGAGTATCGGGTACGGAGGGGCGGCCGATCGCCTTGGATGGGGAGGGTTGAGTGTGAGAGGTACCGTCGAGGGGCGCGCCGTGTGGAGCGGGAGTAGGAGAGAATGCCGGAGTTGCTGCCGCTGCTACGGTTGACGAGCTTGCCGGCTCAGAGCCGCCATTGAGAGTTTGATTGGTGAGTGCTGGGCTGTTGTCCTGATGCGTTGCCATCTTCCTGCGAGCATGCGCTGAGGAGGAGCAGGACCAAGTTCTGATCGTTTAGATCGACAGAGACTTGAGGAAAAGGGGCGGGGGCCGGAATGTGTTGTGATGGGAGAGGAGGAAGGGGGCCTTTAAGGAAGGGGCGGACCGACTCCGAGAGCGGAGCTGAAGTCAAGAAGAAGGGCAGGAATGGCGAGGGGTCGAAAGTGAGTGGGAGAAGAGGAGGATGATGAGCGCCGTCTGAGAAGATATACAGCCTCCTCCCTGTTCCCGCTTGTCATGACCTGTCATGTTCAAAAGTGAGGCGGAGCGAGGAGAAACCAGCTGAAGCAAGAGCAGAGACATCCAACACGTCACTCATCTCTGATGCGCGCGGGGGGTGAGGGGGGAATGAGAACTTCGTGAAAGCAGACATGAGCTGGTTTGAACGATTTGAAGGAGGGGCCGCAATCTCGCTCTTTATTCGGGTCGCTTTGCTTTCGGGGAGACTGCTCTGCCTGACAAACATCGGTCGCGATGCATTCTGAGGCTTTGCTCGCCGCAGCCGACCCCCGCCCGCTCCAGCACGGTCGTTCCGCCCCTGCCAGATCCCAAAGGAAAGGGGTAGTGAGTTCGCGAAATGTCAGGTTGCGTCGAAATGAGCGTCTGAGACATGAATCTCATATGCTGGTTGGTAAGAAGAGAAGAAAGTGGTGGGAAATGCTGAGGCATCTGGGCCGAATGCTTGGGAGAGCTGACGCAGCGTTCCGATCCGGCGCTGGCTGAGGGAGGTTGGGTGCTGAGATGCAGCAAGCAGCCATATATTTGAGTCTCTTGCTGAATGCATGCAAGTCAATGCTGATCTTGGAGAAGCACAGCGCAAGGAGCGACAGATTGAGATCCTGCGGTACTCGCGAGAGGTACGAAGCATAGCCTGAACCTGTTTAGACCCAAGCACTCTGTTGACTCCGAAGAGTGACAGCCTCCGCGTGCAGCGTGTGGATGTGAAACGAGAGCTTGCAGACAAGTGAGAGGAATCGTGTGTACACACGAGCACGACTTGAGCTCCATGTTATGCCTTTTGTGTATCGGAATTGGCCATGCTCCGCAGAATGCGAGTTGCTTCCCTGAACAGTGCGCCGAGTAGTCTGCAAGTCTCCAAGTACGTAAATCCAGAGGTCCGACAACAAAATGCCTATGAAAGCAGAGCAGGAAAAAGAACAGAGGATTTCAGCGTCTCGCTGATGCTGGCGCCATGCGCAGCAGTGTGGGTGCACTTCGAGAACGGTCAGCTTAGTGTGATCAAAGCGTGATGTATCTCAGGCAGCGAGCGCAGCTGCGGCACAGCTGAGTGAGATGGGCAAAGGGAGTTGCTGGCATGGTGGAGTGGCATCCTCTCAACATCCGTCCCCAACCCTTTGTCCTGATGACATTCACCTGATGGTGGTAGGTGTGTAAGAATATCGTGGTTGTGGTGTGGGCCGGGAGACTGTGCGTTCGGAGGGAAATTCTCGAAGCCCCCGTCCAACCGCCCTGAGCCTGCCCTCCAGCTCTTCCCATTCTCGCCGTCTCTACACACATTCGACACAGTCATCATGGCCATCTCAGGCCCCATCTGCGCTTGCTCCGTCGTCTGCTGTGCTCCTTCGACGAGTCATGCGCGTCCCGCAACTGGCAGTTCAGGCTGACGAGCTCCTCTCAAGTTCTCAAGCACACCAGGACCCCAAGCTTGAGCAGCACTTGCAGCCCAGAGCTTCGCACCACCCTCACATCTGACAAAGATCGGTTCTCTGCAGGAAATCGTGAGTAGATTCCATCCCAAACTTTCTTGCTGTCATCTGTTGTCCCCATGCATTTACTGGAGCTACTCTTTCTTGAATGTAACACAGATCGACTCCATCAAGCCTGAGGCCATCTTCGAGCTACAAACGCTGCGCACACCGCCGCAAGATATCTTTGCAGCTCCCAAGTCGATCTATCATTTCTAGTCGATCGCACATCTGTACTGCGCATGGTCACGCCCATGGACGGTGAAGACGATGAGCTCGACTTGTTCATGCGGCCTCTTCTGGTGAGCCAAGATGGTGTTGGAGCTGTGGGGCAGGGTGGAGGATCACGTGACCGGTGATCACGTCTTTACCTTCGGTCGTGATCATCCTCGGTGCTCGGCCACAAATTCACGACCCACTGGCACTGCACCGGTCTGAATCGAGTCACCACAACTTGACCTCAAAGGCAGACCGATGCAGTAGGCCAGTGACCATCGCAGAGGTGCGACTTGCTTCCCACCTCGCCGCGGTTCTCCCAAACACCTCCTGAGACTTCCTCCTTAGGCGGGGTCACCGCTGATTGCGAACACGTCGCGTTCCCCAGCACCGCGCCTGTGTCGACGCGACGCGATTTTTTTTCAGGACAAAAGCGGCACTCCCAGCACTCTCGCAGAACAATAACAGTATCTCTGAGGTAAGTCAATAATAGCTGTCTCTTCCTTTCGATTCGCACGATCGACAGGGCCAGTGCTCGGGGTTGTGTTGCACCGGCAGCTGGTTTGCCGCCTCACGTCTGTCCTCTTTGCACTTTGGCCAAGGGCTTGCGTGCCAGCCTCATATTTTTTTTTTTCAGCTGCCGAAATTTTCCCTCTGTGAAGGACTTCAGTGCTCCAGTGCACCTTTTTACAAGAGCACACGCATCCACTTTGTCGCAGACGCGGTTCGCGCACCCGCAGCACCAGGCGCGTCTTGCGCGTTTTTTCTGCCTCCCTCCCCTTCTGCGGCCCTCGCTCCCCAAAACAAGAGCGCTGCCGAGCTGCTGCGCGACATCCACCCGACTTATCGAGCCTCCCTCTCACGTCCTGAATAAAGCTGCAGTCTGAAACTGATCATACGCGTGTCTGATTCTTCCCTTTTCCCTCCAAGGTTCATTGTTATCGTCTTTGCCTCACACCACCACCACCGCCCTCTCCACCATCCATCCATCTCCTACGACTCCCGATAAGGGCCAGTTCTCTCCTTTTCCGTCCCCCTCGAACTCCCCGACGTCGACATCCAACTGCCTCACTCCGTTGCCAGCCGTATACCTGATCGCCTATCACATCCTCAAGTGACATTTACTCCCCCAACAACCTCAAGCGCCTTGCATCCGCTCACATCTTCATCAGCGCCGCCGAGTCATAAACCTCCTCAACAACATAGAACGGCCCTTCCGACAGCGAAAAGAACCTCTGCTTGGTGGACTTGGACGTTGCGACAGGAAGGGTACTTTACCTGTCCGTCGCCAAATCATGCAGCAGCCTGTTTCACACCTGTCGCAATCGCCTCTGCCAAACCTGCCTCCCCAACCAAAAGGATTCTCTGCTCAGCAACACGCCATCTACCTGAATCTACCTTCTCAGATTTCTGGTCCCTCAACCGCGCCGCCTTCCAACTCGGGAGACGCTTCAGCGCTACAGTCCCCATCAGCACATCCAGCACATCCACATCAAACATCCCCACCCCTCTCCATCCCCTCTGCCCCTGAGCACCATTTCGGCATGCATCCACCACCGCCTTCCACCGCCTTCACCAGCAACGCACCCCAGCACCCATCATTGGCCAGTGGACCAACATACCCGGGACCATCCCAGCCTACTGAGACACGTAACACCATACACTCCTTTGAGCCAGAATACTCTGCGCCTCAGCATCCCTTCGGCTCAAACAGCGGCAACGTCTTGGCGGCGGCAGGTCCTTCCCGAACGTTGCCCAACTTCAACAACGCTCAAGGATCGTTCCCTCTCCATCCACCTCCTTTCTCGGGTCCCATACAGGAAGCGGACTTTCCTCTTGGCTCGGCTCCTCCTGGCGAAGATATCCGAGCACGTATACCTCTCGACCTCGCGGCTCATTTCAGCGCCTCATCTCTGAATGGTCCCATGCCTGGATTGCCTGCCTCAGGCAGTCTATCCCCACGATCGCTCCTCGACCTGCATCAACAACAACTGCAGCTGCAGCGGGCCATGGCAGCGCAAGTGGCAGCAGGAGGCAGTGTTGGAGGCCCTGCTTTGCCAGGATTGAGCGGAGGCGCGGATGTTGGCAAGTTTGGGGGACAAGACTTTGGACCGCATCGCCTCGCACCAAGCGGGCCTACTGGTCCCGGACAAGGTCCGCCTTTGCAGCGGCCATCATCATCTGCCGGGCGGGCTCTAGCAGGTGCTCTGGCTGGACATGGATTCATGGGCCTTGGTCATGGCGGCCCATCGATGGGCCCGCTGAGCGGGCCACCTCCGAGTATTTCCAACGCAAATCATGGGCCGGAAGAGATCACGACCGTCTTCATTGTTGGATTCCCGGACGACATGACTGAACGTGAATTCAACAACATGTTCCTGTTCGCTCGCGGATTCGAAGCCTCTACCTTGAAGGTTCCCCCCTCAATGGGCAGCGGCAATGCGACAGGAGCGGGCGGACCGTACAATGTGGTGAACTTGCAGGGTCCCGGTACCAGTGGATTGGATCCTGCCTTTGGAGGGCCAGGCGATGATCCATACTCATTCGGAGGGCCTAACATGGGAGGCCCGGGCGCCCAAGGCCTTGGACGAGGCAGAGACCTGAAGCAGATGATCGGGTTCGCAAAGTTCCGCACGCGCGCCGAGGCTCTGGCCGCGCGGGATGCGCTCAACGGTCGCAAGATTGATCCTGAGAGGGGTAATGTGATCAAAACGGAAATGGCCAAGAAGAACCTCCACACGAAGCAGCGAGCGCCTGCGTCAACCAATCCACCATCTCAAGGTTCTGGGCCTGCGGGACCCTCGAACGTGAATGGTCATCTTGCGTACGGCGGCGGACTGGAGGGCGACTTCAATGCATCGGAGCGCGTGTTACGCCAGAACGATTTGTCGGGCGGAGCAGGCTTTGGCAACCTCACAGGACCTCCTTCTGCCCAAATGGGTGCTGGCCCTTTCCACAACAACTCGGAGCCTTGGCCTCCGCTCAGGAACATTTCCCCGGCGACGTTGGCCAGTCTCTCTCAACACCACTCACAAGGCCTGCTGCAGCAACAAGCCCGAACGCAGCAGGAACAAACTGGGCAGATGCCCGGGAGGAACGAGTTTCTTCAGAATTTGTCTCAGGGCCGGGCAAACGGACACACTGCTGAGGAACAGTCCGGCTCTAGGACCAGTCCAGAGTCTGCAGGCCGCGGGGAGGGCTGGCCCTCATCTCGGGGACCTTTAGACTATCTCCCAAACGACCTAGAGGCATCCTTGCACGAGAGCCTCCGGAGTCCATCGCCGCTTCGAGGAGAGGGGCCATTTGCTCCGTTTGCCAGCAACGCGAGACATGCGCCTCCGGGACCACGACCCCGGACAAATCAAGGTGCGCCTGACGCGTCTCGAACAGCCGGACATCATAACGGAGGTATTCTGCCACCACGGCTCAATCCTTCGCACGAGCATCACCAACGCAGCGGAGGCCAGCCAGTCACTGGTGGCTACGACGACCTGAGGAGCCCGATGAGTCCCGATCAATTCGCAGCCTTTCCCGCCGGTCAGCGTTCTCTAGGCTACCCGGGACCATTCGGTCCGGGCCAGCGCAACACCAGCCCTCCTCAGAATGAAGGGTCGCAAACAGCCGCTGGCCTCGGCAATCTCAACAGGGGGATCCTTTCTCCACCTGCAGCTCTGGATATGGATGCTCTGACATCGCTGGAAGATTCGGCTTACCAGCGCGGATACGCGGGTGGGCACGATCACGGGAAGCTGCACGGAACCTTTGAGGGTCGCCAACTAGGTCGCGAGAAAGGTTACGAGATCTGGGACGAGGTTGGCTACTACGAAGGTGTGGCCCAGTTCTGGCAAACAGCTTTGGATCAAGCTGCAAACGACCCCAATACAAAGTGAGTTCCCCCTTAGATTCTGACGATTTCGGCTTTTAGTGTGCTGATACTCCGCTATTACACAGCTCCAGAAGACTAGGACGCCAACGTCTGCAGCTCGGAGAATTGCAGCGATTCATCAATGCCTTCCCGCAAGTCAATCGCTCGGCCGAAGAGGATGGCGGTGCCTCGGGATCACTCAGAAACCAGGCTACTAACACGGATGGATCTGCTCGAGTGGACGATCCTCTCAAAGACCCAAGCGCACTCGATATCACAACATTGATCGAGCACATCCGCGCCAGGTTCAAGATCACCGCTTCACTCCTCGGCATCCCGCCCAAATTTGCACAACAGCAACAGCAGACAGTCTTGGAGAACAGCGCTGCTGCAAACACTACATCTACAAACACACAACCTAATGGCGTCAATGCTGGTGGAAACCCTTCCCGTTCCCACCAGCTTGCAAATGGGCAGATCATCGATACGCAACAGCTAGGCTTCTGATGACAGCAAATCACTTCTACCTCTCATCAGCACCATCATGCATGCAACATCCGCAACATTACACTGCAACCGTAGGATGAATCATTCTCGCAAGCTTCTTCTTCTCAACCGAACCTGTTATCGAAATCCGGTTTCCGATGGAACCAACCTTCTTCTGCCCCGGCCCACCATTTTCGACCCAATTTGCCTTCAGCCCCTCATCCATACGACTTTCGTCCATACCTCAAGATTCGTCCATTTCGACCGTTTGGTTCCCATTTTCCGATCTACGACCCTCCGTTCTTACATTCATACGCAGACGGATGCGGCGCGGTGTACACTACCAATCTACAGCTCTCAGAAAACCACCACATTCAACGTTCTCAGACATAAATTTTGTTTTTACGTCTCGCTTCCTCTCCCAGCATTCGCCGCCACAGAACAGAGCACACACCCTCTCACAATCCAAATGATATCTCCCGCAGACCCATTCACGGTTTTTCTCCCTTTCCCAAAGGTCGTCGGCAGCAGAGAACAAAGATATTCCCATCTTCACCTGTCCCAAGCAAAACTCATTCTTCCCATTCGTCATCAGTGTTCCGAATCCTTCATCTCATTTTGTCACCCCAAGTTTGGCAGCGAACTTTTGCTGTTCCCTCGCCGAACATGGGTCATACATAGAATCGTCCTCTCCTTCCCCTTTCTGTTTTCCGTTCTGTTCATCCCGACTGCGGTAATATATCTGCACGCATGTCGCTCTGTGAGCCCGACCTGTCCGGAAAAGAAATCTGCGTCGCCTTCCTGCCTTGTTGCAGTCTCAATGTGTTTCTTTCTACGATCGAAATGCAAAGTGAATTGTGAAAAGTCATGTCCGTACTGCTGAAGAGGGGCAGGGCAGAGGAAAGGAAGGTTCGGAGGGCAGGTGACGAAACATCTTCCTTACTCCAGGGGCAGCTTGGGAGGGTCCTGGCCGGCCTTCCAGGTGTATCGGCTGCCGTAGTGGTCATCGCGCAGCCGGCGGGTGCCGTACAGACGCTCGCGCGCAGTGATTCCAATCGTCTCACCCTCGCCAAAGCCGGGCGTGCCCGTGCTGAGCGGGTCTTGAGGAGCGGGCAAGGGCTGTTGGTAGTCGCCCCAGACGTGGCCGCGCTTTTGCAGCTCGGGCACGAGGAGGTCGACGAGGTCGTTGAATGTGCCCGGGGTGATTGTGTATGCAAAGCTGTGAAGAGACAAGCAAGGAGGATGAGTGATGACCATCGTCAGCATTCTCAAAGGAGGACTAGGAAGGTGGGATCCCAGGCTGCAAAGTAGCGTCCCGTGTGGAGACTCACTTGAAACCATCAACGCCACTCTCCTTGACCCAGTGCTCCAGCTGGTCCGCGACGCTGGACGCAGAACCCACAAGGTAAGGCCCAAGACCTCCAATCTTGAGCTGGTCAGCGACTTGGAGCTTTGTCCACTTCCCGACCGAAGGAGCTTGAGACGCAAACGATTCGATGGCCTGATCAAGTTGCAGTGCAGAAAACGGGGAGACCATCGTAAAACAGAAGATTAGCAAGGTTTCCAAAGCCCGCAGAGGGCTGTGCGGAGACGCGTAGCAGTGGGTCTAAGAACACTCACAGACTTGATAGCGTTGCTCTCTGTCTGTCGGAGCTCCTCGTCCTCCCCGTACGGCGCCAGGTCCATTCCTGTCCATCCACCAAACAGAGCCAGGGCACCCTCGGCGGAACCGTGCGAGTAGTAGTCCTGGAACTTTTGCTGTGCTTCTTCGTCTGTGCGACCGATCTGTACACGTCCGAAAAACGCGCGGTTGGTGGAAGGCGTTGTTGGTCTCAGTCAGTCAGCAGCCAGTAAAAACGCGTCGCCCAGCGCAGACGCGTATTCAGAAGAAGGCAACTTACGATTGGGCAGAGGAGAGCAAGGACCTTCAAGCTGTCAGGGTCACGGCCAATCTCCTTGGCGCCGGCGCGTGCCTGGTCGACGCGCTTCTTTGCCAGCTCGGGCTTGTGGGCAGCAATGAAGATCACTTCGGCGTGCTTGGCAGCAAAGGCCATACCAGGACCGGAGCTTCCCTGCCAGATCAAACAAGGATCAGAAAACTCTGCAATGTCCGTCTGAGGCAATGAAACGCGTCTTGACGCGCGTCGAATCGCGTGCGAGTCGACCGTACTCACAGCTTGGAAAATGACGGGAGTTCGCTGCAGACTGGGCTCGCAAATGTGGGGCCCGGGCACGCTGGGGTAGTATGTGCCCTGGTGGTTCACCTCGCGGACGCGCTCAGGACGGGTGTAGACGCGGCTCTTGGGGTCGAGCACGACGGCATCATCGGCCCAGGAGGATTCCCAGAGCTTGTAGACGACGTCCATGTACTCGTGAGCGACCTCGCTTAATGCGTGCCAAAGAGGCAGAGATGAAGGCCAAAACGTGATCAATGACGTTCGGCAGCGTTTGAGAGCTTTGGACGCGTCTCTGATGCAGATTCCTAGCTCGAGACGCGTCCAAGGTGAGAAAGAATGTCACTTACTATCGCTTGGCGTGCAAGTCCTGCTGGGGCCTTCCAAACTGACGCGCAGCCGAGTCGAGGTAGCCGGTGACGACGTTCCAGCCGACGCGGCCATTGGTGAGGTGGTCGAGCGTGCTGAATCGGCGGGCGAGGGAGTAAGGAGGCTCGTAAGATGTCGTGGCAGTGATACCAAAGGCGAGGTTCTTAGTCGCGGCTGCCATTGCACTAATGGACATCAGAGGGTCGTTGACGGGGAACTGGGCACCGGAGCGAATGGCTGCGTCTGCGTTTCCGCCGTAGACAGAGTATGCACCGAGCACGTCGGCAATGAAGAGGAAGTCGAACTTGCCTGATTTCCAGGATTGAAGTGTGAGCATATTCGCAGACCTTCGAGTTGCTGACGCGTCGGAACACGATGCAACGCACCTTCTTCAAGCTTCTTGGCGAGGTCGGTCCAGTAGCTGACCTTGTTGTAGCGGTAGCTCTTGTCCTGAGGGTGGGTCCAAAGGCCAGGGGACTGGTGACCGGAGCAGCTGTTAAGATCCAGGAAACACGGAGAGGGGACCAGAGAAAGGTTCAGCCCTGTTGGATTCCGCAGATTGAGCGGGAGGCTTTTCCTGCCTCGGGCGTTGGCCAAGTTTCCACGATGGCATTGCATTCAGCAGCGAACTCACGTCATGTCAAAGGCGGCCATGAGCCAACGTTTCTGCTGAGGGTTTGATGCTTCGGCAGACATTTTCGACTTCTCTTCCTTACGTGCAAAGAATCAGGATCAAGCACAAATGTGAGGAGCCTCAAGAAGGGGTGTAGGGGCAAGAAGAAGATGAGAGAGGCCTGTCTGCTTTTGTATGCGCTGTGGGGGAGAAGGGTTCGCTGCCAGCTCTGTATGGGGCCTTGGAGAGATGTGGAAGTTGTAAGTACACAAAGGTGAGAACCGAACCCTCTCAGTGTCAGCTGCCTGTATGCGCAAGGACTTCTTCATTATTGAGTCGATGCAAAGATGCCGAGCGTGAGTCTGCTTCATGCTGGCTGAGTGGGCAGGCTTTAGAGACCGGGGTCAGTGAGTGAGTGAGTGAGTGCCGCAGATGACGCGCTTTGGGTCGCTAAAGTGACAATCGCTGCCTCAACTGTGTCTCTCATGGATGAATGAACGAAAAGTGAGTGTTGCTTCCTGGTCTAGCTTCAAGTCGTCCTTGCGTGCTTTGCAAGATCGATGGTGTTCAAACCCTGCTTCGACTTCGCGAAAGTGGCGGTGTACAATATCCTTCTCGGAGCCGACAAGAATGAGCATTCTCAGCACGTGGCACGTCCCAGTCACGTGAGTGAATGCTGAGAGATGGCAGGAAGATTCGGATTGGGAAGCAGCATCACTTTCCTGCTGATCTTGAACTTTGCACTACTGCATCGCCTTCTCGTACAGCAGCAACAACAACACAAGAGGAGTCGAGATGAGGAAGGCAAAGCTGTTCTCTCACGATGCCATCATCCCGCGTATGGTGAGCAATCCTGCCTTGCCAAACTGGGGGCTCACTTCGATCAGAGCCAGGCTGACCTCTCTCTCTGCCCTTACCACAGTCGTGGTCGGCACACAACCTCTACAACCTCATCGCCCGCTCAACCGTGCCCTTTCACGTCGCAGGCACAGACTTCTCGAGAACAGCCCTGACCATGTACCAACAGCGCTGGAGAGCAAAACGCTTCATCAGAGGCTACCACGGAGATTGGATCCCCGAGCGCAGATTCAAGCGCTGGTTCTTGCCCGTCGACTTGCCCAAGCTCGCCTCCTCGGCCGGCGCGCAATCGGTCGCAACCTCGGCCACCCACCTGCCATCTGCCGCATCCACCTCTGCCCTCGGCGCGCGGCAGCAGGCGTCTTCCTCATCGGAACGAGCGCGCATGCCCACAGCCAGTTTGTTCATGTCCGAGGTAGAGCGCAGACTAGACGTCGTCGTCTTCAGATGTTGCTTTGCGCGCAGTGTATACGAGGCCAGGCAGATGGTCGTCCATGGCAAGGTCAAGTTGAACGGTCAAAAGGTACGTCTACCCTACGACACATGGTCTTGATTCTTATGGTCGGCTCACATCGCACTCCCCGTCTTTCTTGAACGAACATCAGATGGGAGATCCGAACCGCCTTCTCAATCCTGGTGATCTGATCACCGTCGCCCCCGACTCCGTTCCCATGCTCAGCAAGGTGCTCAGAATGCGAGCACAGCGTCGGGAGCATCTCAAACTGAAGCGGGCAGGTATCAGTGCGAATCAAGGCGCGCAGAAGAAGGAGGAGGAGGAGGCTGCAGCTGGAGAGGCTGAGGCTGAGAAGGAAGGGTCAGCTACAGCTGCAGAGGCAATCAAGTCGGAAGATGCTAATGCTACGGAAGCTACAGAAAAGCCGGCGCAGGCCGCGGAAGGCAGCGATGCATCGACAGAGGCAACATCAGCCAGCTCGGAAGCATCAACATCAGAACAAGGAGGTGCCTCCACATCGAATGACAAGGGAAAAGCCAAAGAGCAGGATTCTGTAGGCAGTCCAGCCGCCAAATCACAGCAACAGCAAAAACCGATATTACCGCCCGGTGTCCACCCCTTCACTCTGCCTGCATTTGCAGCCCCTTTCCTCTTTGTTCCTTCCTACCTAGAAACATCCTTCTCGACTTGCAGCGCCATCTACCTCCGACACCCAAGCATAGTCCCCTCGAGCTCGCGCACACGCGACAGGAACGCAGATGAGGGATCGCCTTTTGCTCCCTCGTACAACGGCAGCAACGAACATGTGCCCGGCTTCCTGTCGGAAATCCCCTCCCCATATCCCGCCTCGGGCGACATCTTCTCGATGGCCTGGGAGCACTATGCGAGGACTGCACCTCGAGTTCGCGGCGACCTGCGCCGGATACAGCTCAAGGCTCGAGTCGGGGTTGTGGGTGGGAAAGGATCAAAGGAGGCCAATGTCGTTGGCAGTGCGGGCGGTATGGAGCGAGAGCGGGCCAAGATTGTGTGGAAGCGGATGCGCGCTGTGCGCAAAGGGTGGGCCCGAGGCACGGCGGGACCGCATGGAGGGAACAAGGGCGTGCCGGCCCAGGCTGGTGCTGCGCGCTCTTAGCGGTGCTTCCCATCAAGTCGCATGGTCCCCGCTCTTGAAGGATTCCCGATGTCCGACTGTCCTTGACCCTCGCCTTTTACTCAAACCTAGGAGTCAATCAGATGCATTTCTAATCGATGACGCGGGCAGTCTTTGGAGCGAGTTATGAACTGACGAAGGTCACCAGCACTGTTCCAGATGTCTGATTGTAACAAGAGAGATGTCTTCGATTTGAGAGAATGGTAAGCAACAAGGAAAGACCCAAAAGAAGAGAGTTCGTGAGGAGACAAGGAGGGCTCGAGAGGGAAAGGGTCTTGATGATACAAAAGGAAATTGTGTCTGACGAGAAAGCCGATTTAGTAAGATTGGATGGGGCGGGGAGGAAACTTGACCGTGGCTTTCGGGTGGGTTTGTAGAAGATGAGGCAGGGGGAGAGATGGATTCTAATGGCTTCGCTCACATGCCTTGGCCAAAGCTGTAGCCAGAGAGAGGTCCGCCCGCAGCCGCAGCAGGTGGAGGCACAGGTGCCCCAACCCCGGCTCCAAACGGACTCGCTCCGAATGGACTGCCTCCAGCCCAGGTGCCCACCATGGGATCCGTTGGGTCCACGCTGCCAGTCATCCCGTGCTGAGCGACACCTGCATGTCCGTGTCCGTGTCCGAAAGGACTGTGGTGAGGCACCCCGCCGCCGCCATAGCTAGCCCCAAACGGATACCCGCCAGCACCAGGAGCCGCTCCCGCTCCGACCCCGCTCGTCGACGCTGCCGCGGCCGCTGCTGCCGAAGTCGCGGCATCCGAGAGACCACCGCCTAATCTCGCTCCGGGCACAGGCGAGATCCGACCGCTTCCCAAGGGCCCGCCTGCGCTGAGCATGTCTGTGGGCGAAGGACCAGAGCCGTAGTGGGTCTCTGCGTGTCGAGACATGATTCCGGCCAAGGGTCCCAATAGACGGGTGAAAGCTTGCTCAGACAGAGTGGCTACGCGGAGCCGGGCGGGGGCTTCGCCTGAGCCGGACGATGCGGCCACGATGGACGCAGCTCGAGGTGCATTGTTCAACAGCGCGAGCTCTGCAGAAACGGGATGGAAATTGTAGTGAGGTCAGCTTCGACATCAGTCTCTCAGAATCAGCCTTTCTTGCTCACCTCCAAAGTAGTCGCCTCGCGAGAGAGTGCCGACGCTGTCCTCCGTCCCGTCACTTCGCTTCTTCTTCACCTCTGCCGCACCTTCCCAGATGATGAAGAACTCTGTGCCGCGTTCGCCCTGCTTGAAGACATACTCCCCAGGTTCAAACGTTCTTGGCTCGAGCGCATCCGAGATCTTGGCAATCTCAGCGGGCGAGAGCGACTCGAACAGACTGACGTCTTTGAGCAGGCTCTCGTACATGGATCGACGGCGGAAGTTGGTCTCCATGAGGATGGATCGGAAGGTGACTCGGTCGAGGGCCCAGAGGGTGCACGGGCTTGTCGAGATGATCGTCGCTGCGCGTGGTTGCGCGTACAGCAGGGCGAGCTCACCAAACGAGTCTCCGGGACCATAGCTGACCTTTTTCTCTCCGAGATTGGATCGGTCCAGCTTGGCCACGGCCGATCCGTCTGTGATTGCAGGTGCGTCCTTGCGAATGTAGACATCCAAGTTTCCAGCTTCGACAATGTAGAAGTAGTCGCCCTGGTCTCCCTGGACAATGACGGGGTGGTCAGCCTCGACCTTGACCTCCTTCATTGCGAGCAGGACATCGGTGTATTGGTCGTCCTCGAGGTTTCGGAAGAGGAGATTGTTCGAGATGGAGGACCGGATCCGTTGCATCTGCGAATCCGACTTGGGGATGACCGTCTTTGTGGGTGCATCGTCGGCATCATCAGGTCCGCCTGATACACCAGAGATGGAGCCTGGTGCTAGGGATTCGGCGGAGACGGATGTTCGACGGGCGAGGTTGAAGGAGGCGGGGGGCAGGAAGGAGTCGGGAGCGGACGAGGGGGATGGTGGAGCATGATCGAGGGCCATGCTAGCACCAAAGGCCGACGCTCCGCCAGCAGCGGCACCGGCTCCGAAGACGCTTGCTGCTCCTATTGAGCCCGAGGGGCCGGTGACTCCAATCGAAGGGGCGGGAGAGATGCCCTGTTGATGTTGCTGTGCGGTGAGGAGGACCGTCTTGCGCTCGGCTTCGAGTCTGCTGTTAAACCAGTTTGCGCAAAACTGTAGAGGGTCGAGAGGGCGAGCGCGGAGGACGTCTCGGTTGAGATCGTTGAGGATGCGAGCATACTCGCTCGGTAACGAGGAGATTGGCATGTTATGTTACTGTGACCCCTTCTGGCGATATCAACTGTTGGTGGTATGTGAGTGAGGTGATAAACAGCGCTAGCAGAGAGATAGGAAGGGGGAGAGAGATGGTGGTCGTCCCGATGAGGATGGAGGGTGACTGTTTGGGAGTAGTGATCGGACTGGCTGGCGGGGTCTGAAGCAGCATACAATCAATCCCACAAGGAATGCTGAATCTCCCAGACGCGGGCGAGACTGGATTCGGCTCGAGCCTGGAGGTGTGGACAGCGCGCTCGAGCCACCTTTCACTCCCAGATCACGTGTCATTTAACATCCAAGCCTCCACTCGTGGCTTGGCCCTTGTCGGATCGACTAGAGCAACCCTAATCCATCCCCACCCTCTCGTCTTGCTCATTCATTCACGATCTCGCAAAGTCGCAAGTTGAACCTGCAAGATCTACAGAGCACAAGGTGTTCCGATATTGCAGGGTGTTTTCCAGAACAAAGTCTAGCAAGATTGAGGTTTTATACAGTAGTGAGATCCGTTTCAGAGACTATCGTGAATAAGTTCGTTGGCGATCGATGGATGGAGTCGAATAATGCCGTCGCAGGTCTCCTCAAGGGTCACAGTCGGAGACCGACCAGATGGGTTCGTTGGATGAGGAAGGGACGACATACCATCATGCCATCCATACAAGCGTCGTCAGACCCGGTCTAGCCTGGTAGCTCGTCCTGATCCCATCCACGGAAAACGCAAGCTTGATGCTATGATCGCACTGGTTGAGCAGCACCAGGCCCATCCTCTTCGTCTTGTCGGCCCCGTTCGCCGCTTTGCCCGTCTTGGGAGGCGGTAGGTTCGCCCCCTTCAGCGGCGCCGCGAAAGTGACGGGGTCGAGACAGGCCATGTCCGAGTCGCTCATCCCCCGTTCATTCGAAGGTGTCCACATGGACGATACGCGATGGGCCGTGCCGCCTCCTATCCGACCGAGGTCCTGCGAAGCGACGTTGAGATGGTTCATATTGATGAATTGTGGGCCGGCCTGTACCCCTGGAACGAGCTTGTGGTCCGGGCTGGTGATCTCGAGCGGGCCTACGCAGTTTGAGCAGATGGCAGAGTCGAGCCTGGGTCCAAAGGCAGAGTCGAGCGCCAGGTTCCATGTCAGCGCGGCTCGCATATCCATCCGGAGTGCAGGCATGTACAGTTGCTCCTGAAGATTGCCACAATGAATGAGACGGGGGGGGGATGTCAGCTTTGATCAGGGTGGTCATACGAAGAGAATGGTGAGGACACTCACAAGCCACCAAACTTGCGATGCCCATCTGTTGGTAGTGGATGAGTGGGTCCCGCTGCACTCGGTCATGTACTGACCCTTACCGCCTTGATTTTGCCGGGCAAGGGCAGCTGTGAGATTGGTGACCATCGAGGGATCTCCGTTGTAGCAATGCCAGCCATATCCGTCAAGCTGGTCCCCCACCGCCTCCGAAAGGTTGATCGCATCCGCAAAGTCGTCAAAATTGTCATCGTGTCCGAGCAAGACCAAGTGCGCCAAGTCGCCAAACGATCTCTGATCCTTGAGCGCAGAGCGGATCGCCTTGACTAGCCCGGCCTGCTGCTCGGTAGACATGTAGCACGATGGGTAAGGCGGGGCCCAGTTTGGTTCGTTCTGGATGGTCATTCCCCAGATGGGCACTCCAGCGTCCTGCCAAGCCTTGATCGAGCGGAGATAGTACTGTGCAAGGAGGTCTTCGTAGCCATTCAGCAAGCTCCCACCCATCATGTCGCTGTTATTCTTCATGAAGGCCGGCGGCGACCATGGCGTGAGCAATATGTTCAGATCCGGCCGGATCGCCACTGCATCTTTGAGCACAGGCAGCAGATACTTTTCCGCATCGTCCAGGTCGAGGAAGGACAGGATCTTGTCCAAGTTGCCCGACGCTTTCAAGTCGCGGAACGTGTCCACATTGCCGATGCTGCCGAGGTACGAGTATTCTTTCAGGGCGAAATCGGACGAGCCGAGGGGCACGCGCAGGATCGGGATCCCCGTCCGAGGGTTGAACAGCGAGGTCATCGTCGTCTTGTACAGCTGCGGATTGGAATCGTTCAGCTTCTTGAGCAGGTAGGCCGAGCTGTCCGTCATCGCCGACCCGAACCCGCGGATGGGCTGATGCACATTCGAAGTATCAATCACGAGATCGACGCCCTTGGTGCCGTTTGTCCAGTTGCTAAACGTGAGATTGCTCTCTGCGTGCACAAACGTATTGTCGTTGTCTGGATCGGGAGAGGTGAACCATTCTCCTGCGTCGCGGAGAGAATCGAGCCCGAGACTGGTACCGCTGGTGGGAAGTGTCGATCGTTGTAAGAACAGTGTGGAGCCTCGATGGATGCGTTGGAGTCCGTATGCGAGACAGAGCTGGATTCGATTCAGCGTGCAGGTATTTGTTTCAGCGGACGTTGTCAAATGCAAGACGGATCCATGACTGGCAATCGGACTTACACCAAAAGCAGTTCCCAGGCCCACGACGATCAGAATGACGATGGCTGCTCGCCTCTGTGGAGCAGGAGGCCAGAACGTTGAGCAGTGTCATTCGTGTATGGTGGAACGCAGATCATATGACTCACTCTTCGTTTGATCTTCGGCGGCGCGGGCTGGGCACCTTCAATCAATGCGTCGTGGCTATGTATTGTGCTGCCAGAGGCGGTCTTGGTGTGCTGGAGCCAATCAAAGTTGTTGGCAGGGTGGGACATGTTGTCGGATGAGAAGGGTCAAAATAATGGATCCCTCGAAAGATGGGATTGGAAAGGTTGCGCGAAGATGGGGCACAAAGGCGGTGAGAAGTCGACTTCTGCTTTCGAAAATGAGAGAGTAGAGCCCGTAGCGAAGAAAAATTGAGAAGGCGGAAGGGAGAACAAGCGGTCTTGACGTCGGGTCGTTCCAGCTGACAGACAAGGGCTGGGACGGGGATGTGCTTTTATACCTCGGGAGTCGATGGGAAGCAGATCTCGTTCGGGAACGTTGTGCTGCCGAAGACGGTTGACGTGAGGGCTGAAGCTGGGAAAGGCGCACGGGAAAACTTGGGCTCCGAATCGGGACGATGAGCAAGTCCAAAGTCGAGATTCGCCGAGCCGATGTTCTCGCACCTCTTTGCGTGCGTGACTTGTCCGAAGCTCGGGAAGAGGAAGAACTCTTGAGGGCTAAGCGGCTGTGGGTACGGATATTTGTGCGCCCAGGTACAGAAAGGATTGATCCAAAAACCGTGAAGATAAGAAGAAGAACGAGAAGGAGATGAAGAGAGAAAAGGGTGAGCAGTATCCAAGATTTGGGACGTTTGCGGGCGAATCAATGAAAGTCGCCCATACTTGCGCCGTTTTAATAGAATTTCGTCCGGATAGATGTCACTAGGGCGAGAAGGCAAGAAGGTGAGCGCATGGGTTTCAAGGTCCCCTCTCTCGGTTGACGAGGTAGGCCCAGGCTCGCTCTGCGAGATGCTGCGTCGAAGCTGATCCTGCAGTCAATTGGCCTTGAACAGAAGTGCGCCATGAAGCTAAAGAGATCCATGCCACACGGGACAGCGCGAAGCTGGTCAGGAACAGAGACCGCATACCAGACGACGACAACAGTAAATACAGTATGTCGCGCTGGAAGACGGAAATTATCCAGATGGGAGTGCATAGAGTGGATGAACTTGGAGGTAAAGGAGTCCAATAACTTTTGAGGCTGGGTTCGCCTAGCGCTTCTTGCGTTTCCTCACTCGACGCTAGCGCCCTCTGTTTTAAGTTGTTGCGGCGATAGTACTGTACCTTCCTGCTGGGAGCGAGATCTCCAGGGCGCAACATCTGGCTCGCTACCTGATAAAATCTCCTTCAAGAAGCAGTAGCAAGTGCCTGGGAGACGGGACTGGCTCAGAATCTCCCGGTCAAGCAGCGTATCTGTGCGCCTGTAGGGGTGCGTGCTTCTGGGATGGGTTGGATGCGAGGAGCTGGTGAGTAGTGGTGAGGTGCAAGGTGATGATAGAAGTGGCGCAGTTTACAGCAAGAGAGCAAAAACGTTGCACCACCTCCCGCTCAAGCCTTCACTGGGCCCAAAACACTGACACAACCTCGAAAAAAGACACCGCTCGGATCTTCCCATCGCTCCCTCCTTCGCTCGCTCGAGCCTCAGCCACAGCAGAGACATTCAACCGAGCCCGCTCTGGTCCGCCAAACCCACGAGAAGATCAGCCAGGACACACACTGTAGATGCGAAGGTTGAGGTTCGATTGAGTTCATCTTCGCTTTGGTCGGAATAATTTTAGACTGGGAAAAATTGGGCCTTGGCGACGTGGATGATGATGGTGCGGATAGGGACGAAGTAAACCTCCCTTGGTACATATGTACCTTCAAGGCGTGATGAGCAGCATGTAGGGGCCCACCTGACCCAAAGCACTTATCTGATGGTCCACGCCGAAACCTGCTGGGGACTGAGGTGGGTTGGCCTCCCTTTGCCTCCAGAAGGCAGCGGCTGCTAATATTCTCCTCACTCGTCTGATGTGGCTCTCAACGCAGCTGGAACTCACGCTGGCAACCATGAATTGATGTGACCACACACTTAAGCATGCAGATCACTGTCAATTTAGCAGCTTCTCTGATGACCGGTCGACACTTTTCCATCTGTGATTCCATCCTTTCCGCCTTGCCGCCGTCCCGCACGGCACAAATGAAAGAGACTTTCTCTGTGAGCCTCACCACAATAATCAATTCCTCGTCTTAGCACCGTCTGCATCACCACCTCAAGGGCAGCACTACATACTCTGATCAAGGTTGCCCAGTGCTAGCTTTGCTCCCGGGGTGTGCGGAAGCAAGCAACGCAAAGTGCGTGGGGGGTTAGGAAGAAGCAAGCCCCAAGAAAGATAGCATCTGCCTCAAATCTGCCGTCTCACAGCAAACCATAGAAGGGGCACTTTCGCCCACCTGCTGCATCAGAAACGGTGGCCAAACACACATCAATAATCATGGCTCCTACTCCTCCTCGCGCCGACGAACATGGCGATGAGTACGTCCACGTCCTCCTCACCGGCTTTTCTCAATTCGGGAGGTTTGATCCCAACCCATCCTGGCTAGCCGTCCAGCCGCTGCACAACACCATCATCGACCTGGCTGGTCCCGCCGGCCAAGACGCAGAATCTGACTCACAGGGTCACACGCAGGAGAAGAAGAAGAAGAAGAAGACAAAGATTCACATTCAATGCATACAAGTGCCCGTAGCATGGCGGGCCGTCCTCGACGTCGTCCCGCACATCCACGGCCGCTTACAAGCTGCGTCTCCCTACGCTGAACCCTGGCTCGATCCCAAAGGTGAACAGGACGGCTCCGGTGGGGACGGACACCATTTCCCTCTCGGATATTCACGCATCACGCTGCCCAAGCCCGGCGGTGCATCATCGGGAGGCGACAACCAGGACGGGCCAGGGAAATGGTGGGATTTCATACTCCATGTGGGCACGGGCAGGAATGGAGGGGTGGCGATTGAGACGCTGGCTCACAAGGATCGATATGTGCCTTTATCCAAGGACGTCCGTGGCGAGGGCCCACCGCCGATTGTCGAGGGTGGCACCCGTAAGGATTTAGATCCAGAAAAGACGGGCGAGTCAGATATATTCGCAAGTCATACGTCTGAAAAGGGTGAGTTGCTGCCCTCCCAATACAAACTTGTCATGGGGCGGAATTCCGGTATCGAGCCTGGGAGGACACGTAGCGCTTTTCCGGGCTTGGGGCGATACAGTTGTGAATCAGCGACAGAGGGGGTCGCAGCACAATGGCCTGCAGCTACTCACCGTGAGGTGGTAGCAGAGGAGCTGTGTTCTTCAGAGGCAATCAGGCGAATGGAAGCACAAGCGTATGGTTCTTATAATTGATAGCATGATAAAAGAATGTGTATAAAAGTTGGGCAGACACTCCGAATTCCCACGAAGCTTCCTCCACCTCCACGAACCCCAATGGCTCATCTCACGACTCTCCCACCTCGGAATTGTCTGGTCCCAACGATGGTGGTGCAGGCTGTGATGCTGGGGTGGTGTGTGTGGTGATGGTGCGAGGCGAATTTATTCTGTCTCGTCGCCGTCGTGGTAAAGATGCAGTTGGGATCGAGCATGTTGCATTTTAGTTCCAGGCAGTGTTTTCGTGCATACGTCTGATGGATTTTCGTGCGTGCCCACTCTAGAGACGGTGAGGTCGCCTGACTCCACTGCATCCCGAACTCGATGGTACTGAGTGTCGATGTGTTTGCTCCTTCTGTGATCGTCTGGATTATGTGCGAGCGATCTGCAACCATCGTTGTCTGTGAATAAGGGGATGGGGAGCTCGTTCCAGAGCCCAATTTCGCGGAGAAGAGAGCGCAGCCAGAGACCTTCCCGTAGCCCCTCACACAGGGCCATATATTCGGCCTCCGTTGTGCTGAGGGCTACGGACGGTTGTAGCCGCGACGTCCAAGTGACAGGATTCCCAAACGCAAAATACACAAACCCAGTGGTTGATCGTCGTGTTTGAACATCACCCGCATAATCCGAGTCGCAGAAGCCAAGGAGCGGGGAAATAGTGGATCGTGATCGTGAATAAATGAGTGTGTAGTTTTTCGTACGTCGTATGTATCGCATGGTGGTTTTGAGCAGTTGCTCATGTTGGAGGGACGGGTTCGACTGGAAGCGACCAAGGCAACCAGAGGCAAAAATCAAGTCGGGTCTCATTGTCTGCGCAAGCCACTTGATACACCCAACTTGTTGGGCGTACGCCCGGACTCGAGCAGGGTCCGGGGCCAAATCTTTTGATGTGCGATCTGGGATTGCTGGTGGTAGTGGGGTAATGGAACCCGCGGTCGTCGCGACGCCGAATCTCTCCAGCAGCGCCTCGATGTATGCAGTCTGGGAGAACGTGACTTTGCCTTCCGTCGGCCGATACCCAATGCGCATGCCAAGAAAATGTTTGACCGTTCCTGAGTCTGTGCATTTAAATGCTGTGTTGATGAACGCCTTGATCTCGTCCATGCTCGACTGTGTGCGAGTGCAAATCAAGAGGTCATCGACATAGACCAAAATCAAAGCAAACTCAACTGTGCCATTAGAGGCGCGCACGTATATGCAGCGCTCTGACTTGCAGCGCCGGAACCCGTTGGCATGCAGGACCTCGTGCAGACGTGCATTCTGTAACACGGCTCAGAACCTCAGAACCGGCTTCATAGCTTCGGCTCATCACCT
>LAXH01000087.1:19092-67699 GCA_001006505.1 Tilletia horrida | reverse complement strand
TGACAGAATCTCCGACCTCAAATGGCGGGGCTTCGGTGTGTTTGCGATCGTAAGTCAGGAAGAGGAATGGAAGAAGACTGGAGAAGGAGGAAAAGGAGGAGAAGGGGGGAAGGAGACCAGCGGAAGAAAGGAGTTCTCGAGGAGGTCGAGAGAGGTCGAGAGATATCCGGACGAGAATGGCGTGATTCCTGTTCCGGAAATTGAGTTCCGAGTTGTGTCGAGGCGGAGCCGAGAGTCGAGACGGAAGTGGCGTCGCGAGGACTATTGTGAGTTGTATTGCGCTAAAAACATGAGCTACGAACCTAACAACAGTCTAGAAGTGGTAGAAGGGCAAAGCCAGCATGGATGGTGGTGGTGGTTGAATTTCGGAGGGGAGGGGAGGAACGATCTCTTTATACAGACAACAGAAGAAGGACAGATGACGTAGACTACATAGATGCAGTTGTGATAGAAGGAGAACGACAAAAAATAGCAAAGAGGAAGAGGACAAGGATAGATAGGGAAGTCATTGTGACCTTTAGGATCTTCCGGCATAAATGGCAGCCACTTTGCTTTATCGGCCGAGATCATTGGCAAATTTTGAAAACACCGGACAGTTCTCGGCCGAGAAACATATGACTTCACAGCAACGTTGAGCGAGCACGAAGATGAAGCACCGACATCTTTGCGCAACTTTCTTGTCACTGTCAAAATCCTCGTCATCATATTTACTCTCTGGCCACTAACCCGCTCCAGGGTGTGTATGTGGAAAAACGAGTGAAAGGTCTGATTTTGAAGATTTTGCCGGTTCTCTCGGCCGTAACGTACAAAATTGAGCTTTTGCCCGCCGCCAGCCCGCAGCCGGTCGGGCTCCGAAGCATGGAAGGGTCGAGAGGCGAGACATTCAAGGACCTATAACATGGTCTACAACTCAGACCTCTCTGGGCCTCTGTGCTCCCTGCTGAGGAAGGCTTTCCCCTTGTAGGACTCTCCGCCTCAGCGTGCACTTGCATTTCATCAATGCTGCGGTTTGATATCTAGCCCAACGGTCGATACGTAAAATCGCGCTAAGACAGCATCTTCAATCCACAGCGGCGCCGTTGGGTGCTCATCGCACAACGCGCGGAAGATGCACCAACTCGGTTGAGTGAGCTTGCGATGATGGTCGTCACAGGGAGCAATTGGCTATCTGCACCATGTCAGCATCGAGGGCAGGTGGAGACATGTGGTGCGCTGTCCGCACAAGCAAGGTCAAGATCCGGCGAGACATAGGCCCTCACGATTGTGAGGGAACGGAGCAAGCTTGGCCCCTGATCTTTCTCTTCATTACTTCCATCCCAGACTGATCGCTCCTTACAGGTCTGTCTCTGCTGATTGTGCTGCTGACTGTTCTTCATGGCAATGTCACGACACTCGAGCATTCTGCATCAGGTCTGGGTGCTCGCCTGCATTCTTTCCCTCGTAGCCGCACGGAACGAAGCAGTCTCACTGATCTCATCCCAGCAGCGACAGCTTGCAGAACCTGCGCGTAGCGGCGAGATCAGGGCGCGCCTCCATCAAAGCCTACGCCAATTTCTTCGCAGCATCGAATTCGTGGACGTGTGGAAGCATGAACAAGAGCAGACTGAGGTTGCACACGTGCAACGGCGATCACCCGACAACACCACTTTCCTCATTGCCAATACAGAGGAAGTGGCAGCTCAGTATGGCTGCGATCCACAGCCCTGGACCTGGACGTTCTCGGACGCGGCAAGGAATGGAGATGCAACGGTCACCCAGAATGCCAGTGATTCCATCCTGTCATCCGCCGCCACGAACGCTAATTCCAGCAACTTGTATCCGGATGGGTCCATCAGTTCTGGCATCGGCCTTGCGTTGCATGAAATGGCTGCCAATATTGTTTCCTCCAGCGACCCCGCGTCGTCAAACCAGCTCCAAAGCCTGGATGCTCCCTCGGATCCCAATGCCGGCCAACCAGTGTCTCGCAGGAACGAACAAAGGTCAAGCTCTGGCGCCAAAGCATATGGTGGAGAAGGTGATCCGGTCCTGTCGTCGGATGCGGTCAGCCCATTGAGACGCAAGCTCGACAACACTCGTCCGCGCGCCCAACAGCTATACGACGAAGAAAGCGAGGCAGAGGCATTCACCCCACCGCTGGACCGAGGCCTGAAGGAGCGGAGAGACAACGGTCAGAACTACGCTGTGGCACCGGATATGAACACCTTAAACTGGTTGGATTCAAATCTCAACCTCTATCAGGGCAAGGTGAGTGTCGGACAAAACAACCTCCGGCTAGCCAGCGATCCTCTCGCGGCACCAGGAACCGGCAGCCCCGACACGATCCTGTCTGTGTTCTACCCTGAAGGATCGTACGCCCCATCCAAATCGGATCCTCTCGGTGGAGCATCGTTCTACTCGCAGGCATTCTTAGGGTCCTCCAATTCGGTACAGCAACACAACGCCAGTGACTCCGATCAAGCGCACTTCAGAGCCACACTAGTGCTTCAGTATTCTGTGGCCTTTCCTTCAGACTTCAACTTTGTCAAAGGGGGCAAACTGCCAGGTGAGTCGTATCTCAAGCCAAACGCGTTCTGATCAGACAAAATGAAAGGCTTTCTTTGTTTGCTGCGGCATCATCAGGCTTGTACTCTAGCGTGGGCCTGCCTTCTGACGGTGGTAATGGTATCACCGCCGGGCAGCTCGATGCGAACACCGACGGCTGCAGCGGCGGCGCGCGAGACGGCGTGGGCGAAAGCTGCTGGAGTGCACGCATCATGTGGCGCCAAGGTGGTGCGGGCGAGGTGTATGCATACTTCCCTACCAACAAGTCTGGAGACTACGACCCTTGTCGGACGCGCGCAAGCACAATGATCTGCAACGACGCGTACGGCACAAGCATTGGGAGGGCCTCGTTCAGTTTCGTTCCCGGCCAGTAGGTCCACCATGCTTCACCGTGCCAGTGCTTTTCTGACTCTTGACTGACCTCTGACCCTCATTTTCGTAGATACACCAACCTGACACTCGTGGTCGTATTGAACTCTTCCCCTGTCTTGGCCAATGGCGAGCTGTCGCTGTGGGTTAATGGTCAGCAAGTCATAAACGAACCGAATCTCCTGTGGCGGACCGGGACTGTGGGCGTCAGAGCAACGGGTCGCGGTGGAGGCAGCGGTGGCGAAGCGTTCCGTGAGCTGAAGGCCAAGTTGGAACAGGAGAATACTACCGCCAGCATTGGAAAGCGGGACAACACCACAGACTCGACTGATCAGACTGGTGCGCAGTGGGTTGACAAGGTGAGCCATGGTTTCTTGATGAACCAGCATATCTCGCCTTCGCTGACCTGAAGCCGTTGATACCGGGCTTTCAGATCTTCTTCTCCACCTTCTTTGGCGGCTCGACGTCAGACTACGCTGCAGCGAAGGACGAAGAAACCTACTTCAAGAACTTTGCGGTGAGACTGCTTCCAACAGGATCTCGGCAATTGATCCGACGTGCTGATGTCTTGTCCTTCCATGACAGCTGTACTCGGGGACCAGATGGTCATCGAGCCCAGGTATCAATGCCGCGGGCTCAGCCTCTGCTGCTGGTCGCCGCATCCCGGGACCCGTCTCTTCCCTCAGCGCATCCATCACGCTCGTGGTTGCTTTGTGCGCAGCCAAATTTGTGCTTTGATCATGTCAGACCTTAACATTGGCAGCAATCGAGTCTGGTGTTCCGATAGAGACCTGCGTTGATTTCATTCTGCGTAAGCAACATCTAAACGCTCAGTTCCGCCTTGGTAGCACTGGCGATTGCGGTCTGGTAGGGTGCGATTGCGGGTGTGACCCATTTCTGCACGAAGCTCTCGACTTGTTGTGGAGCTCGACCGACAAAGGTGGAAGGATCGAGCAGGGTGTCCAGGCGGTCGATGATAGGCTGGAAGTATGGGTCTTTTCTAATCCGCTCGATGAGATCGTTGTCCCCGCCTTCCTCCTTGACGACCCGGGCAGCCTGGTGTGACAGCACTCGGATGTGCTCGTGGCACTCTTGCCGATCTCCACCAGCTCGGACCATGGCCATGATAACGTTTTCGGTGGCCATGAATGGCAGCTCTGCAGCGATGTGTCGAGCAATGATGGCCGGGTAGACCACGAGGCCCTCGGTGATGTTTTGCAACAAGGTAAGGATGACGTCCGCGGTCAAGAATGCTTCCGGGATCGTCAATCTGCGATTGGCACTGTGGTGTCGCGGTCGATGTGGTCAGTACGGACATGATTGCTTCCACACTCCCATAGCTGCATGTACTCACCTGTCGTCGAGGGTACGTTCCATCCATTGTCCACCTGCAGTCTCACGGGTACTGTTGAGGACATTGCCGAGCCACCTCGCCAAGCCGCACACGCGCTCTGATCGCATGGGGTTGCGCTTGTATGCCATGGCACTAGAGCCGATCTGGTCCTTCTCGAAGGGCTCCTCAACTTCCTTGAGATGGCAAAGGAGTCGGATGTCGGTTGCCATCTTGAGTGCTGACGCAGAGAACGAGGCGAGAGGAGACAGTACGTCGATGTCGACTTTGCGGGAGTATGTCTGACCGGTGACAGGCATGGCATAAGGGAAGCCGAACAGGGCAGTCACGCGCTCGTCGAGAGCTTCGACCTTGTCGTGATCGCCGTCGAAGAGTTGCAAGAAGCTTGCCTGGGTGCCAGTGGTGCCCTTGACTCCGCGAAACCCGAGGTCGTCGCGGGCGCGAGTGATGTTGCGCAGATCCCACAGAAGCTCCTGGATCCAGAGGGTCGCGCGCTTTCCGACAGTGGTGAGCTGAGCCGGCTGCATGTGGGTGAAACCGAGAGTGGGGAGATCCTTGTACTGGTTTGCAAAAGCCGATAGTCGGTGAATGACAACGGCAAGCTTTGGCAAGAGCAGATCAAGACCGCGGCGCAAGAAGATGAGATCGGCTGTGAGATGCGTCAAAGAAGACGTCAGTACCGAATGGTTTCTAGCTTCTCAACGAGGAACAGCATAGGACCGTACCATTGTCCGTGACGTAGCATGAGGTAGCTCCCAAGCTGAAAGAGAACAGTCAGAAGAGATCTTGAGCATGACTGATCAATGCAGATCTGCGCGCGAGGTGGCTCACTGGATGAAGGGGGCGGCGGCAGGTGCTACTGTGCCGAAGACGTGGACATGGGCCATGACATCGTGCCTTCGGCGTTTCTCCTCTTCGGCAGCGAGCTTCATTTGCTCGTCGTCGAGGGTCTGGAGCCGTTCAGAAGGAGATGAGTCAGCACATGTGATACGTGCTTGTCTGTTCAAGGGAACGACTCACGAGGTGCGCCTTCATCTGGGCGATGGCCTCGTCAGGGATGTCGAGTCCAAGCTCCTTCTCCGCAATTGCGAGGTTGAGCCAGAGCTGACGCCAGGTCCCGAATCGAGTCTGGAAGCAGTCAAACGCATGGGTGGGTCAGTTTCCTGGTCTTTGTATGCAGCCCATCTGCTCTGCTGGCTGACCGAGTTGGAAAAGAGGCCGGCCATTTCTTTGCTGGCATAGCGGCTGCACAACGATTGGGAAATGGACATCGCCTTGGGCCAGGTGAGTAACTGACAATCGCAGAGACTGGGTCGCTTCTGGTACTCACCCAGACAGCGGCGACTGCCATGCATCGTGAGCGCTCATGTTGTGATGCTGGTGTATGATTGTCGATGCTATCGTTCAAGGACGTGGTCGACGGCCAGAGGATGAGTACCAGTAGTGAGACCAACACCAGCCAGCTTCAGAAGAAATTTTAGCTCGAGCTCGCCGTCTTTCTATAGAAGCCCGGATGGCATACCCGAGGCACCGTGAATGCCGGACAGAGGTCCCGGATGCCTCAGCTCAACATCGAAGGAGTCAACATTTCGCAGCAACCATATCTTGTGCCTCTCGCGACGACAACATGACTTCACAGCCGTCGTTCGTGGTGGCGAGACCTCCGGCACAGTCCGCAGCTGGTCTGTCTCCACATTCATTCTCGCACGGTGCGGGCAACAGTCTCGGCCCCTCAGCTGCTGCGTCGCGGCCGTTTGGAAGGGCATCCGTTTTTGCCGACGATGAAGACGATGGCGCGGATGACGATGACCACAATCGAGCAGGGGCTGGCTCCAGACGAGATGGTTATCGTGGCTCCGGACGAAGCAGGCCGGCTCACCGCAACGGCATTGCTATCTCATCATTAGGCGGAGAAGATTCCGACCCCACTGCTCGCAGCAAGTTCAAGGAAGCCCCGGCGCTGACCATCTCACAAGACCATCTCACAGCGGATGATGCTGCCAGGAAGGCATTGCTTGAGGAGCTGCGAGCAAACAAAGCAGACTCTGGAACATCGGGCACAAATGATCCCCACAGCAATCTCGTCATTTCGATGACAGAGGAGGAAGCTCTCCGGATGGATCTCGACAGCCGGCCAGAGGCTCCTGACGCGGCTGCATACGAGGCGGTGCCAGTCGAAGCATTTGGAGCGGCCATGCTGCGGGGCATGGGCTGGAAGGAAGGCATGGGTGCCGGTCGCAAGCGGAACGGCCCTCAGCACGCGCCCGAGGTCTCGAAGCGTGCAGCACTGCTGGGACTCGGCGCAAAGGAAAGACCTGCACCTGAGGATGTAAACGGAAGCAGCAATGCTGGCAGGGCAGGCTCTAGCTCACAGCCACGACGGGAAGCTAGACCGGATATGCGCTACGTTCCTGTAGTGCAACGGGTGCGAGACCGGGAGGGACCAAGTACGGCCGCGGGCAGTCGGGAATCTAGCCAGCCCGCCAGCGGCACGAGCACGCCGCGAGATCGTTCCAACTACGGCGAAGATCGCCATGACCGGAGACGAGAGCAGAGTCCGCCTCCAAGGAGAAGAGATCGAGACAGAGAACGGGGTTGGGATCGGGACTGGGACCGGGATCGAGACAGACGAGACACTCGAGAGATCTCTTCTCGCGAACATCGTTCGAATCGCGACTACCACTCTCGGGACAAAAGTTCAAGCAGCAGAAGAGATGACTCGCACCGAAGTCGAGACCGGACCTCTGAGCGGTCGCATCGAGACAGCGATCGCTACGAGCGCCATCAAGGCGACTCTAGACATTCTTACGATAGAAGGGACGGCACCGGGAGATCAGAGAAATCTGCTAGATGATATTGTACTGAAAGCAATTGCAGCAAAGTATGTCACTTGTACAGGTACATGCAACAGCCTGAGTTGAATGCGTGAGAGTGTGCTGGAGATGGTTGGGAAAGAGTCAAGTCGGGATGTGGCTGTGCTGGGGACCCTTACGTCGGACTGGGGCTCCTCCTGAGCCAGCAGTGATGCCTTGCGACGCCGGAGATTAGCCGGCTGGATGTGATCTGCCCTGAACTGTGCCGTTCATGCATTTGCTGTCATGTCGGGCGGCCTTTGTGGTGTGTGGGAGGCCGTCCGGCTTCAAGGTCCAGGACGGACATGTGTGTATGACGACATTGGGAAGGAAGGCCTCCACTTACCGAGCAAGACAGCATTTCATTATTCATTGCACCACGCCGCACAGACCAGAAATGACGTTCCTTCCCACCCTCTCGACGCAAGTCTTGGACGCCCAGCCGGGTGAAAGAGTAGTGGGTCTGGCGGCCAACAGGCGAACCGCGGTGAATGCCTTCGCCGCACGAATGAACGATGGACGCGTCTACATAGAGCCTGAAGAAGGTTGTATATAAGCACTCCTTGCGCGCCAACATTTAGTTGCTCTGTCCCACATCCCATCTGCAAACACGAAAAACATAATCAACATGGTTCTCCACGCTGTCAAGAGTGCTCTCACTCCCGCCATCAAGGAAGGCACCCCCTTCAGCCCCAAGCACAACCTCAAGGAGCACCAAGCTTCCGAGGCCGATGTCTCCCTTGCCAACCCCACCCAGGGCACCATCTTGATCCTCGGCTTGCCTGCAGCCTTTTCTGGTACCTGCTCCAATCAAGTACCAGGCTACGTTCAGCAAGTTGACGCGCTCAAGGCCAAGGGAATCGAGTCAGTCTACGTCGTCACCGTCAACGACGTCTTCGTGACCAAGGTGAGTTGAAGCCCCAGCTCTTCGTCGAGCATATGCCCTTCCTGAACGCATTCTGACCTTGACCTCTGCATCCTGAAAGGCTTGGGCAAAGGACCTCGGCGCCGACCAAACCGGAGGTTACATCCGCATCCTGTCTGATGATACTGGCAAGGTGAGTGGTCGCAAATCTGTGCCGTCCCGTCCTCGCCGACGATGATAGCTGAATAACGTTTGTCGTACTCCTCAGTTCACCCAATCCATCGGACTGGACTTCGATGCGTCAGCACTGCTGGGTAACCCCCGCTCCAAGCGGTACGCTGCCATCATCAAGGCTGGTGTCGTACACAAAATTGTCGTCGAGGAGGACCCCACCGCTCTGACTGTCACCCACGTCGACAACGTCTTGCGACTCCTTTAAGCGCATCTGATCAGTGTACCCTAGGCAAATTAAATATACCTGGTGAACTTCTGGCATAGATCACTTACTCGTGACGTGTTGCTCTTGTACTGGTTGAAGGTTGGACGAAGCAGAGAGCTTGTCAGTTGGAAGAGAGCGTGCAGGCGGTAAGACAACCTTATGTTGGTGTCCCACGTGGCAAAATCAAGAAGATCCGCACATCCGGGGGAACAGCACAGACATCTTGTTTCGACGACCAAGCTGTCCACCGCTGTTCCCACTCCGCTGCCCTTCGGCCCCAACCCTCTCAACCTTGCTGCCGCCACTGCATGCGCGCTCCGTCTTGCCGCCTTGAATGACCTCAGCTGTGCACCTGCGTCAGCTGTCCAACGTGCCAGTCTCTGATCCCTCTACCTCCTCTTCCGGCCCCTCCACTTCGACAGCTCTCGACATGTCTTCCTCACCACTTACCTCCCACAAGTACTCGGTCATCCTTCCGACCTACAATGAGAGGCGCAACCTGCCCGTCATCATCTATCTCCTATGTGACATTTTCAACAAGAACAGACTCGACTTTGAGATTATCATTGTCGACGATGCCTCACCCGACGGGACCCAAGACATTGCTCGCCAGCTTGCCGTCGTATACGGACAGGACCGCATCGTCCTCCGTCCACGAGCTGGAAAACTTGGTCTAGGGTGAGTCGCCGGATGTATGCGCCGCTGATGTGACTTCGACATGCTGAACCGTCATGCTGCCTTCTCCCGATCGCAAGAACCGCATATGTCCACGGTCTCACACACTGCTCGGGCGACTACGTGATCATCATGGACGCAGACTTCTCCCACCACGTAAGCGCATCAGATTCAGCATACACATTGACCAATTCGAGCTGACAGCTGCTTCCTCCTCCAGCCCAAATTTATCCCAGACATGATCGCTCTGCAAGCGCGAAAGAACCTCGACATCGTCCAGGGCACTCGCTACTCTGGACCCTCCACCGGCGCAGGGGTGTACGGCTGGAATCTGAAGCGCAAGCTCGTGAGCAGAGGCGCCAACCTGCTATCAAGCTTTGTCCTTGGACCCGATACCTCAGATGTCACCGGTTCCTTCCGGTGAGTCGATGTGATATACTGAAGCTGGCGGCAAGTGTTGAGTCTGCACAGCTGATCCTAAGTCGCCTCCTTTGCAGGTTGTACAAGCGACCAGTGATAGAGCGCGTCATTCGCGAGGTCACTTCCAAAGGCTACGTCTTCCAGATGGAGATCTTGGTCCGCGCCAAGGCTGCAGGATACTCCGTCGGCGAGGTCCCCATTACTTTCTGCGATCGCGTGTTCGGCGAGAGTAAGGTAAGCGCATGCCCTCAAACAGAGCATATACAGATGACTCCCTTGCTCATCATTTTCGTGCCTTCTATCTTAGCTCGGAGGCGATGAAATCGTGCAATATGCACGAGGAGTGTGGAATCTCTTCCTCACTGTATGAACAAGCGCGCTCCGATTGAGGGTGTAAAATGTCTGTTTCACTGGGTTTCGTTGGTTCCGCGCAATCTTTTTTTCCCTCTCTTCAGACTGGTGACTTGGTTGCGATTGAAGTGCTACAGCGGGCTCGTGGGTATAACTTACTGAGAATACGAGCTCAATAGTAGGCCAAGGCGATCACCGGTGAGGCAGCAGACGTTTGCGAAGCCGATCCGCGTCTTTAGCACCCGTACTGACTCGCTCCCGATGGGAATCACGATGAGAATCCCTATCCCGCGCATGATCTCGACTGGACGTCGTCCGACTTCTCTGTGGTTCTTTCGATGAAGCTGACTTGCTTGATGAGGACGTGAATGCGATCTGCGACCGCTTCCCAGGCGCTTGAGCAGCCTGTTTCGCTTCCGCCAGACGCTTCTGCTCTTCGGCTGCACGATCCAAGACGTGAAGTGTTCAGCCTACTGTGTTCACGATCGCGCAGGAGACGAATGCCTACTCTTACCGATTGTATGCGCGTCTCCTGTCCGCAATAGCTCTGGATCATAGGGATTCCATGCGCCTGGGCTGGTCATTGCCGGATAGTTGCTTCCCGTCTCCTCAATGTCGACAAAAGATACCAGCTTGGCGTAGATGTGAGGATTGTGGAATGCGTGAGATCGCATCAGAGAAGTGTTGAAATGCGTCCCTTCCGTCTTGAGGGTGTGGAAATTTGCAAGCTTTCCCTGCGAAGTCGCTTGCGTGTCAACAGAACAGTGAGGAGGTGCAACATATCGATCTGCCCACCTCTAGCTTGGGGTCTGCACCTTCACGAGGTACCATTGGTAAGCCCCACTCTGGGTCTCCCGAACGGTTTGGCTCCGGACGGACAAGCCTGCGGTATGCTGCTTCTAGCTCAGCAGGAGTCATGGCCGAGTCCTCCTCATCTCGTTCCCGCTCCTTGCCCTTCCAGCTGGAAAGAGGTGATCTGTCCGCTGAGACGCCAGTCAGCGCCGGCAGACTGAAACGCTCTTTCGAAGAGCCGGCCTGGACAGCTTCCGGAGCTCTGGGTAAAGTTTTCGTCTCTTTTGGGTTGTCGATCGGAGGACGGTGCTGCCGCACCACCAGAGGCGTGGAAAAGGTAGATCCAACCCGGCTGGGAATGCTTGGACTATGCACTTCGCGCTTCGGGAGCAGACTCGCGCCTGGTCCCGCTTTCGGAGGAACTTTCGTGATCTCTGCCCGTGACAGCGCTACTGTGACGTCCTCGTGTGGCTCTGTCTTTATACGCTTTGACGGCTTCCGATCTTCAACTTCTTCGTCGCTGTAGGACACCAGAGCTGATTGGAAAACCCAAGTCGGGTTCCGCATCAGCTATCTGGGACAAATTGCGCGCGTCAGCTCTGGTGTAGGACTCACCATCCATCCTGGCGGCCACTCTGCTCGAGGTTACTCCCCTCCAGAGCTCCAGACCGCCAAATATTGGCATCAATCAGCCAACATGATAAGATTAGATTAGATAAGATAAGATAATGTTTTCGGATAAACGTTTTGGGAGCGATGTCCATCCTCTCACCTCTGACTCTCTGAGGCATCCGTTGATCGACGGGTCACAGTCGAAAGGCAGGACGATCGACGTACGAAGGTCCTCGAGCTCGTACTGTCAGAACGGTGAGCTGTCACTCTGATTTCTTTTGGTCTCCCATTTTCGAACCAATGATGCAGTAAGCACGAGCGTCGAACTTGCAGTAAACACCATGTACACGGAGAAGGAATTGCGCGAATATCTAAGTCGATACATCGAAGCTCTTCAGGTTCGATCCGAGGCTCATCAAACTTCAAAAGATGTCGTGGCTCAAGACTTGTGGTATCGGACCACGCTTCGGCAAAAGCTGAAGGATCGTAAGCAAAAGGAGGGCACGGCTTATTTGGACAAATCGGATCTCGTCACGCTTATGCAGTGGAAATTGGCTGTGAGTCCTGGCTCGTCTTTGGCAGTACAGACTTGCACCATGCTTAAACTTCTGGATCTTTGCGTGGCAGAGGGGAAAATGGAGACCTCGTCTGGAGCAGTACATGCGAGACCATTCGGAAAAGGAGATTCGGAGTGCTACGGAGGCTGCATTCAAAGGTCTAGACGAAGACAAGGGGCAAGCGCAGTCGGCCGCGCTTCCAATTGAAAGCCTCAAAGCCTTGACCGAGCTCAAGGGCATCGGTCCAGCGACAGCATCTGCAATACTCGCCGCATATGCTCCGAGTCGGGTGCCCTTTCTGTCGGACGAGGCCGCAATCGGTGTAGGGAATCTCGGGCCCAAACCAGATTACACGGAAGCCTACTTGAAACGCTATGTGGCTCGGATACATGAGAGGGCAGAGGAAGAAGGCTGGAGCGATATAGACGAGCTGGAACGCGCATGCTATGCTGCAGGTATCATCCAGAAATACGGGGCCCAGCGCGAGGGCCAGAAGGCTCGCGAGCATGGTAAACTAAAAGACGCGCAAGAATTCATCGAACGGGCCAAGACATCAACGACTGCTGATGAGAAAAAGGCAAAATCCAGCTCAGGTGAGCTGCTCTAGCGTCCGTCATCGCCACGGCCCCGATATGTCAAGGTGCTGACGATTGCTTGTCCATTTCACAGACGCAAAACCTTCAGGCGGAAAGAAGGCCGAAAGGTCCGCTCGCTCCTCTGGTCAGAAGCGCAAAGCAGACGGCAAGGCAGAGCCCAAAGCTGGGCAGCGCAAGTCAGCTCGCTTGTCCAGTAAATAGTCGTGACTCCTTGAAGTTCTCTCATCCCGAAATTGAACTGTGATCGGTTGTCTGTGCATCGGAGCCTTTCTTGATTGAGCATGTTGGACGTTCTGCGAATGCATGCCATGAACTCAAGACCAACACCATCACATATCCAACAGATCAGATATCCTTCAAGAGGAAAGGAGGTGGATAGTGCCGATGTCTGAAAGCATCATATTCCGCGCGCTCTGTCCTCGGGTGGCCGTCCTCTCCAGCCCGGACGTGAATGTGGTTGCCCAGGACAATGGCTGCGATGACTTCGCGGAGCTGCTGAGGCCCTTCGAAGCTCAGATACCCAACAGTGAGTCATCTGTGCCAAGCTTGACGACCCGTTGACCTCTATTACCGGCGCGGGTCTCACCTTGCACCTCACGCTCCTAGTCACGGTCAGGACCTCCCAGCTCGAGTCACGACAATGCTCCGCGTTTCCTCTTCGAATCGATCAGCTCGACGCATTCGAGGAAGGCAAGAGCAGCGATACCAACCGTCACCCAGAAGAAGTTCTGGATGCGGTCACAGCCCACATCAGCGCTCATGCTCGGCATTGGGATTCTGAAATTCCTCGCATCGAGGTCGCAGAGAAAGGCGACATTCGGCCGGAGCACGTCCAGAGTAAGCACTGACTCACATGCTTCGACACCTTTATGCCATTCTGATGTGTGGGAGTCTGTTCCTCCGTCCGCAGCGCCAATTGATCAGCTGACCCCATGGTTCGCCGACTTCAGGGAGCTGATTCTGGGCAATCGAGCAATCAGCGAGCATGAATCCTTCGGTCATCCCGTTGCCAGTAAGAAGCATGAAGGTGTCATCATGACAAAGCGCTTGAGCTTACAGTCTGCCTGTTTGCTTCTTTAGTGCTCATCACTGTCTCATCATCGTGTCCGGATCCTATGGCTGCTTTTGCTCAGCTCCATGAACAGTCTCAGCAGCCAGCGGCGTATTCACATCGACCGTACATGCATCTGGAGGTGCTGAGATACTACCTCGTCCTGCATGACACCAACAGAAGCGGAACAGATCTTGCTCAGTGAGTAAAGGTTCGACCATTTCTGCCTATGATGGGTTTGCTCATGTATCTCTACAGGACGGAAGCCCTGCTAGAAGATGTCAAGAAGACGTACGGACTGCACTGCTGCATTCTGCAAGTGAATTCTGCTGCTCAAGGGGCACAGAAATCTGATGGGTTCTCGTCTATGTGGAGTCGAGCTTTGCGGAAAGATCCAAGAGCACCCTTGTTGCGCCCGAACATTGCGACACCAGAACCACCCAGCCAAGATGGACAAAGTCTGGGCGTTCCTGCAGCTCCCGCGAGATGGCGCACTCCGACCCTTGAGGAGCAACAGGATGGACAGCAGCAAAAGACATCGTCAGAATCTAAGGATCAAAGCGACTCCTTGCGTCTAGAGCTGAGCGATTCCGATGCTGCCTTTGGCACCTTGCTGGACGATGAAGATGTGCGACGATTGAAGGCATTCCTTCGCGAGTTCGTGGCACAAAGTCTGGTTCCTCATATGGAACGCAGTGTGCAAGTGTGGAATGAGCAGGTGAGCACACAAAAGAGATCGCCACTTTGCGTCCAATACATGTGATTCATTCATGTCCCATGTCATGTAGGTTGCTGCTTCTCGTACCGGTCTGACAGGTAAATTATTTGGCGCTGGACGACGCATGTTTGGCGGTACAAGGGCAGCAACAGCGAGTCAACCGCCCGGATTCGACGCACATCGTCAATTGTAAGTTTTTCTGACTTACCTAACCGCTGATTCAGTTGCTGATCCTGGAGTGCATGCAGATATCCGGCGGCTGCGGTAGAATCATTAACACGGCGGCTTGCCGATTTTGCGTTCATGACAAGGGACCTACGTCTCGCTGCGAGTCTGTATGAGACTGTGCGGAAGGACTTCGTCAACGATAAGGCGTGGAAGCATGCTGCAGGAGCCAGTGTGAGTGATTAAGGCATTGGTCTTCATGAAGCCACATACATTAAACTTGCACCATCACACAGGAAATGCTGGGTGTGTGCCAATTCTTGACGGGCGCGAACAACCCTGCTGCGAATTTCGCGGAAGCAGAGGCGCTGCTGGGTCAAGCTTGCCACGAGTACTCACTGAGCAACTCTCAACTGTCTGCCATACGAGCGAGCCTCCTCTACTATGAGGCGCAGCGAAGCGTAGGTGCATGGCGTACAGTCGAACCCACCCTGGTGCGAGCTGCCGGATTCGCGGAGGAGATCTCGAGCGCCATCTTCCTTGAGCAGGCTGCTCTCGCCAATTTGCGCCAGCCAAAGCCAGCACTACGAAAATATGCGGTGCACCTTGTGATGGCAGGCCACCGATACAAAGACTGCGGACAGAAGCATCTCTCGCTGCGTTGCTATGCACAAGCCGGAGCTTTTTACAGGAGCCGGCAATGGGCCCTGATCGCCAACCACGTGGAGCATGAGCTTGGCAAGCAAGCATTCATGGACGGTGATGCCGATCAGGCAGTAGAGCATCTACTCAGAGTGCTTCGCCCCGCCACGGGCAGTACAGTACCTTCGGAAACATATCTTAACGAACTGCTCTCTGCCCACAAGTACTGCAACGAACAGGATGGGAGACGGAAACACTCTCAATTCGCGTTCGAATTGTTTCCCTCCGAGCGCTGCAAGTTCGACTTAGCTCTCAACAGTGGAACAGCTGATAGTGACCCGGAGTGGGATCAGCTTGAAGAACACTTCATGAACACTGGCTACAGTAGCGGCATGACTGGACCTGACGGGAAAGCCAGGAAACGTCCCATGCAGCTGAAGAGAACTTCAGCCGAGGTGGAAGTGGGCCTGAATGGTGAGCTTGTTTCAACAGACCATTGAGATGATGGGGTTGCTGACCTTCGAAATTTTCAGAGAGTTTCACTCTTTCTTTGGCGATTCTGAACCCGTTGTCCACAGAACTGGACATCAGTGATATCCGACCAGACATTTCCGAAGAGACTGAGGCTGAGGCTACGTCGGACAGCGGGCTCGATATCGAGAGTGCTTCCGACGTTCGAGCCACACCCGGTGAACTTTATATGGTAGGTGCGAAGCAGGGCAATGCTGACAGACACGTTCTGACTCTGCCATCGACCTTCTTGACAGATTCCTCTCCAGGTGACTGCTAGGAGGGAGGGTAGATATCGAGTGCGGGGCGTGTCATTCACCATCGGCGGGGCCATGCGCTTCATCCAGACCTTTGAGAAGAAAGGGCCACGTTTGTATGCTACGAAGGAGAACAAAACGCAGCTGATGTATGGCCCCGATCGGACATTATCGTTACGCGTTCGCGGACCCCGTCCACAGCTCCAGGTCGAGCTGCTCGATCCACCCGCATATATCTACCATGGCGAGGAAACAGAAGTCGTGGCGCGACTCCTGAACGTGGGTCACGATGATGTGCATGATGTGCGGCTCTTGACCAGTGACCCCGGCGTCTTCGCTGCAGCGAAAACAGCAGCGTCCTCCAACGCTTCCGTCGACCAAATTTCCATTTTAGACTCGTTGCTGCCCGAAACCCCGACGGACATTTCCTTACCCTCGGCTCGATTGGCAAAAGGCGAAAGTGTTGAAGTACCGATGAATTTGCGCGCATCCGTACCTGGCGTGATAGTTTTCCGGGGTCTTCTGGTGTATCAGGTTGGTGAACTTGTCTTGTCGGCTCTCGAAAGTAAGACTGACAGTGTGTTGTATTTACAGAACGGGTCCGGCGAAGTCTTCACCGCAAGAATGGTCCATCAGATCCGTGTCTTACCCTCTTTACTGGTGAGAGCAGACTGCTCTCTTCTCGATCGAGAACAGCCTAGGGCCAAGCTCGAATTGCACGTGAGTGTCGATAGGCATGGACAATACAAAGTAGAGAGATTGACCTGTTGAATTCCATTCCGATCATCTAGATCCAGAATGCTTCCCGCGACTTATGCAAAGTTCAATTGAGCGCTATCACCATCTTGACGCCGGACAGGCTCATAAAATTGCCAGCAAAATCAGAACTGAAAGAGTCAGTGCTTGGCATCTTGCAAGTAATTTCACAGGATTCCAGACTGACCCAAACTTGCCGCCAGCTTATTGCACCTCCTGGATCCCGGATCATATGAGCGAGCTCCCCTACCTTTGTGCATCGAAGAGGATTCAAAACCGGACAGCGATCTTTTGGTTCGTCACCTTCGATCACTGCTTGGCGTACGACTGGAGGACAAGGCTGGATCGATCCCATCGTATCCGGAAAGATCTGTCAACCTACAACAGGTCCAACTACATTCACAGACACAAGTGAATCAGTCTGTCTTTCTGCCCGCAGTGAGGAGGGAGTGGCGTTTGCAATCACTCGCATCCAACTTTCCCGCCATTGGAGTTGTGGAGAGACAGAGAGTCTTCCCGCTGTACGACGTCGACGAACTTGACCTTATCATCCACTGGGAGCAAGACGACCAATTGCACGGAACTACGAGACGAGGTCACATCCCATTGTTCGGCATCAGATTAGGGCCCCTGCGGAATCGATTGGACAACCTGGTGGACGGAGGCAAGAACATCAGAAGTTTGTACGCCGAGACCGCCAAGGAACAAGCTGCGGTCCTGAATAACATCCTCGACAGCCCGCTTGGAAAGACGGACAATCCCTTGCTGCTCAGAGTGTTTTCCGAGAGTGACTTCAGGCACGACTTCACAACAGGGTAAGCTGGATTTGGTCGTGGCCATGATGAGTTCCGTTTGCTGAATCCCTCACTCGTGCCCTCAGCCCGGCGAGGATCCCAGTCAACTTTAGCGTCAGAAACATGTCGAATCGACAAAGGGCCGGCTACACCCTCAGTCTGCTACATTCCGAGGCAGATCTCAGCACTGTGTGAGTTTGAAAAGCCGTGCAACGCTGTCCCCTCAGCCGTGTGATCGCCGGAAGCTGACTATTGACAACTCTGACTTCTGGACCTTATGTTGCACTTGCTGTGATTGTCGATAGCCAAGAAATCGCGCCGTGGGTTGGAAGAAGCACGTTCCGGGGTGCTTTGGCGCCAGGAGAGGCAAGGGTGGTCACCGGACAGATGTTGGTCGAATCTCCAGCCGTTGTCAGCAGCGGGGCCTGGGTCGGCGAAGTGCAGGTGGAAGGTCTCAACGGGCCCACCTTCTCAGTCATGGGGACTGACAGAGCCATCGTGACAGTCCGGGCGGCTACCTGAATTTTCCACCTCTGCTCGAGATTTCACAATGGAATGATGCAAGCTTCTCTCTAAGTTCTGTGTTTCAAAACGTCAATTGCCAAATGGAGATTCTGCCATCTCTGCACCCGCATGCCAATACATCTGCAGCACCAGAACCTCGGGGAGGGCCATCTTCGTCAGACTCGCTTTCGTCCGAATCGGGTGCGGATAGTAACGAGCCGCCCTGTGAGAAAGCCACAGCTTGTACTGTCTCTTTGTGGTAGTCTAACACTGCCAGTGGTCGCAAATCAGAAGTGTCGTATAGGCGCACGCTACGAGCAAGTCGAGAAGTCGTCAGTGCAGGATAAGAACTATGTCGCAATTTGCAGACTCACTTTCCGTCCCAGCCGCCGTAAGCGCTGACTTTGCTGTCTCGACGGATGGCGATGCTAGCCTTGCCCTGTCGCTTGGACGAGACCGTGAGGGGAGTCGGTCGATCGGCCGCCTAAGTCGCATTGATACGGATAGGAGCAGAGTCGTCAGCCCCATCTCGTCCTAGCATAGTCACAGTAGCGAAAATGTACGCTCACCTTTGGGAACAATGGATACCGCACAATCTTGTCATCTGCGCTTCCCGACAGCGCAAAAGTTCGGTCTGGCGACAGGCTGAAAGCCATCACTGTCATGGAATAAAGAGGCGGATGAGTGACTTTCTGGCCCTTTGGGCAATGACAAAGAAAAGATGAGACTAACCTGATTCTACATGCTCGCGAAGGGACCAGAGAATCTCCCATGTGTTCGTAGCCTCGTTCAATTGACGCAGGATGACCGATCCATCCTCGTAGCCTCCCAGGAGACACAGTTTGGGACCCTTCACGTCCGTTTGCTGTTCTGCTTTCTCGAAGAGATGGATGGCCATGGCAATTGCTGCGGTAGACTTGTGGTCATATCAGCTCTCATTTGTTGTGCAGGCACCAAGTAATGAGGCACTGACGAGATCGCGCAGACCTATCGACGGTCGCTGGACGTCCGATAGCTTCGTGTAACCGCCGCTTGTTGGGCATCTCGTAGATGTCAACCTGAGGGCATCGAAGTCGTCAGCAGAGAGCTTGCCATGGACTCTGAGGATACTCACCCAAGCAGTATCAAGAGTGTTCGGCACAGCGAGAAGGAAAGAGGGAATGTCATTCGAGGTTGAGACCTCGGACGATCGGGCTTGAGAAAGCAGAGAGAAAGGGCAGTAGTTGAGGGCGTTGACGTCGAGGGTGAGCAGGCAGACTGGCTGTGGTAATGCATCCATGTAGTTCGAGGCTGTGGGTAAGCCCACTCGTCTGTCAGAGGTTGCGACTATGCCATCGTCTGCTCCTTCTTCTGCGGCAGGTTCCCACACTTTGATTGTGTTATCACGGCCATGTCTTCAAAAACCGGAGCACAGGGTTGTAAATCAGAAACTCACACCTTGCACTGAACAGATGGTAGACATAAGCTCACGTTAGGATCAGACTCTGATGCGCTGCCACAGTGAGGATGATATTGTGGTGCGCCTGCCAGAAGGCGATGGGCCGAAAGGAGTGCAGGTCGTTGATGGCGACTCTTCCCTCTGAGTCCCCGGAGATCAGATACGATTGAGCATGAGGTGACGCTTTGCTGAATGCCAGCGACTGGATACTAGCAGGAGAATGATGTCTCAAGATCCACAATGGACGAGGCGATCCTTTGCTTGAGCTCATCCCTGGCGGACCTTGCCTTGGGGACCGACGAAACGTTGGAAGAGGTGGATTTTGCTGGACAAGAAGTCAAGACTCAAGAACGTTGGGGGCGTACGGAAAGATAAAGAAGTCGATACGCTATCTTTCCGTGCTCCACACGCTCGAGCCCGCCCTTTGGGGATTCGAATTTCGAAGTTTGGTCCGTTCATTGCACCATCCTTCCAGCTGTCCATCTCCTTCCACGTCTCATCATCTGCCTCGACCGCAACGACCGACAGGAAAAGATGAGCTTTGCTCGCAGTGCTACCGCTGCTTTCCAGGCTGGCCATGGCGCAGCCACTCCCACCTCCTGTCTACGCCTGACGAGGATCCGCGCCGTCCAACGGTGTCTCAGCAGGAGCAGCTCGGCAGCATTCTCGTCCAAGTCGGAAGCAGGCCAGAATGCGAGGGCCAGCACAAGCACAATGGCGCCTGTACTGACCATCGGAGCAGCAGCGACTACTCTTGCGCTGTACACGTACTTCTACGCCAATTCAGGTGGCTCGGCTTCCGACCGCAGCTTGCACTGCGATGCTGCCGAAGGAGGCGCTGCGACCTCCAAGGGAAAGAACTACGCCTACAAGTACCAAGCCAGCTACAACAGCGAGACTGGATGGGTGAGTGGTTTTCCTCTTCTCAGCTTGCACTGATGATGATTCCCAGGCTGAAGATGGCGAATGTGAAATTCTATCAGAGCACATCATCCTCGTCGAGTAGCCCAGCGTCGGAAGCTCGACACAGCGTGCCAGACATTTCACACCTCAATCTGGACGACATTAACGACCCTTCCAAATCGATGCGCATTCGTATGGAGACCTACATCAAAGATTTGCAGCACCGGATCGTCACCGCCCTCGGAGCCGAAGAGACTCACGGCCGGTTCATCATCGACTCCTGGATCCGAAAGGAAGGAGGCGAGGGCATCTCGTGCGTGCTTCAAGACGGCAAGACTTTCGAAAAGGCTGGTGTGAATATCAGCGTCGTACATGGCAAGCTTCCACCCGCGGCTGTGCGGCAGATGTCTGCGGACCACGCCGGTCTGATGGAGCGGACGGGGTACCAGCTGGACGGACCCAATGCCGAAGTCGACGGCCTGCCATTCTATGCCGCTGGTCTTTCTCTGGTCGTGCACCCAGCAAACCCGTTTGCGCCGACGGTGCACTTCAACTACCGCTACTTTGAAATCACCCATCCTCCCACCCTCAAAGACGGTCGGCCAAACCCTCGCTATGTGGAGGCGCAGAAGAAGGGCGAGAGTGCCGAACCTGTGGCTTGGTGGTTTGGTGGAGGAACGGACCTGACCCCGATCTATCTATTCGAAGAGGATGCCAAGCACTTCCACCGCACGCTCAAGGAGGCGGCCGACAAGAACGACACTGCATTCTTCCCTGCGTGGAAGAAGTGGTGTGACGACTACTTTTTGATCCCACACCGCAAGGAACGGCGTGGGATCGGAGGCATCTTCTTTGACGATCTGACCTTACCAGACTCGACGGCGTCACTGTCATCAGCATCGTCTGTTGCGAGACGGACATCGTACATTCCTCTCAGCGATGGGAAGAAGGGCGCCGCAGCGACGGCGCGGGGTCCGTTGACCAGCTCGCAAGCGCACAGCAAGGAGTCCCTCTTCCGAACGGTGCGCTCGATGGGCGATGCATTCCTGCCTGCATACTTGCCCCTCCTCCAGCGCCGCAAGTCGATGGCGTACACCGATGCCCACGAGCGATGGCAGGCCTTGCGACGAGGCCGATATGTAGAGTTCAACCTGGTGTACGACCGCGGTACCAAGTTTGGGCTGCAGACACCTGGCGCGCGGATCGAGAGCATTCTGATGAGCTTGCCCTTGAAGGCTCGGTGGGAGTACATGGAGAAGTTTGGTGGGGCTGGTTGGGCCGAATTGGGCCAGGACGAGGCCAGGAGCAGCCGAGAAGCTGCGACTCAAAAAGTGCTCCGAGAGCCCAGAGACTGGATCTGATCCATCTGAGACAACCACACCAAACTGCAGGGCACAAGTATCAGCAGGTTGTATTGTTCGCGCACCATTTTCCACGAATGAATATCAGAACCTCTCGTTATATTTACAGCATGTATGCGGGCCAGTGGGAGCTAGATGGTGTACTCCGCGACACGAGAAGCCCCAAACGATCGAATGTCATCTTGGCTGAGTTCCCGGGCCGGGCAGGTTGGGTAGGGCCGAAGGCACCGCAGGCATTTTGAGCTCTTGTGCTCGTTTTAGCGCCGCGCGCTTGTTGAACAAGTCTTTGCGCATGGCAAAGTAGTCCTTGTGGAGTTGATAATGCTCGTGTTGACCCGGTGGCAATGGGGCTGGCGGTGGTGATGAAGTTGTCGCTGGATCGGCAGGATTCGAGTCGCTTGCTTCAGATCCGGATGCGATGGCTGCGGAGGCTAGGGACGAGACTGTGGATGCGGCTGCTCCTGCCGCTCCGGCCATGGTGGACAGCCATCCCTTGGAGGGCGGCGCGGCTTCCTTTTCCTTGTCCTTGCTGGTAGAGGCCTCAGTTTTTGCTTTTTGCCGCTCCTTCCACTCGCGGGTTACCTTGTCGATCTCGTCCTGGCTGACCTTGTTGGTGCTGGTAGACGCAGGGTTGCTGCTACTCGATGTGGTGGCAGCGGGCGAGGTTGCTGAGGAAGTGGTGGGTATGCTTGAGCAGAAATGGCGGTCGGTGAGATGGCTGGGACAGACGTAGAAGAAGTCATGAGTGGGTGCGGAGACCGAGACCAGCACGGTTGGAGAGGGCCTGTAGCAGATCAGGCATGGCTTTGGGGTCCCAGCCAGTCTTCGGATGTAATGATTGCCCAGCTGTTCACACGGTCCGGATTATTAACGGTTGAGTCTTCATGCCATTCTCCTCTGTACTTCGGCGACACCTGCCATTCTCTCACCTTGGGCGGCGACGCGAGCGCAGCCATGGCAGCTGTGTATTCCCGGAAGACGACTGTGTCGCGTGCAGTCCAACCCGGAGGTCAAGTGTCGATGATGATGATGAGGAGCCCAAGCTGGACGGCGATGATGAAGATGCGACCGGCTTCCTCCTCTTTCCCGACGCAGCCGAAAGGGAAGCGACGCGCTTGGACCATCCCCTCGTACAAATAAATTCTCGTCCTTCCTGCAGAACGACAACGTACTCGTACCTCAGCATCCTACCTTCTCTTCGTCGCTGTCAACATGGTCTACGATCTCGTCGTTGTCGGCGCCTCTGGCTTTGTCGGAAAGCTGAGTGCGTATCTCATAGCTGCAGCCAGTGAATTTCTCTTGCTCTGACACATCATCTTCCTCGGGAGCAGTAATCCGTTACCTCATCTCTCACCCAGAGAAGCCAACTTTTGCTCTCTCTGGACGTAAGCTCCAGAAGCTCGAGGCCCTCCGAGATGAGTTCAAATTGGATGCGTCCGTCGGCTTGATCGAGCTCAACATCCGTGACGAAGCAAGTGTCCAGAACTTGGTCAACCAGTCAAATGTCATTGTCAACCTCGCCGGACCGTACCACGCTGCAGGAGCGATCAACATCATCAAAGCCGTCAGCGAATACACCCAGCACAACGTCGGCTACGTAGACTTGACTGGCGAAAGCTTCGCCTACGTCACGATGCTCAAGTTTCACGACGAAGCAAAGCGAAACGGTAACATCATCATCCCTTCCGCAGGTTTTGACTGTGAGCAGTTCTCCTGAGTCGTATGCTCTGTTTTCAAGAAGACAAAAATTGACCCATGTCATCACATGCTCCAACAGCGATACCCTTTGATCTGGGCGTCTACCTCGGAGTCAAGGCTCTGAACAAGGCTCTCGGTGGTGGTCCAACCCCTCCCGCTCTCGAGGCCTTCCATGCATGGTCCGTCAAGGGAGGCATCTCCAAGGGCACCATCTGCTCTCTCGCCGACATTGCCGAGTTCGCGCCTGGAACGCTCTCGCCTCACCCCGCTGACATCCTATCACCCATCAAGGGAGGTCGCTCTGCCCACCTCATCGGCAAATTGCCCGACAAGGCCCTCGGCAAGGGATCCCTCACAGAATCTCCGTTCTGTGCCCACAATGGCCGCATCGTCCTTCGGTCCGCCGGCCTGCTCGAGCAAGCCGGAGCCGATGTCACCTACGGCAAGACGGCCAAGTTCCGCTACAACGAGGGCCTTCTGTTCCCTGTTCCAGCCTTGGTGGCGTATGTTATCACCTTCTTCCTCGGCTTTTCGACTCTGCTCATGCGAACTCCGGTCGGCAGGTGGTTTGTCAGGAACGTCATCCCCGACAACTGGGGTCCCTCTGAGAAAGCGATGAATCACGGCCTTTACTCTGGCCGCACTATGGTAAGACCTGCCGTCGGCACCAACAAGGGCGCTGGCAGCAGCGCTCCTAACAAGGCCGCTTTGACCAAGATCAGCTTCAAGGGTGATCCTGGCTACAGTCAGACCGCCAAGATGGTCGTCGAGGTCGCCCTGCTCGTCGGAGGTGATCGAAGCAAGCTTTCCGACGTTGGACGCCAGGGCGGCATCATCACTGCTGCCGTCCTTGGCGGAGAGGCCGTGGCCGAGCGCTTCCAGCGATACGCCGGGTTCAACATCAGCACCGAGATCTTGTGATCTGCGTGAATAAACAAGGCTTCCACCGTACATCCTGTGCCTCACAAATGAATTGCAACCTGCAATACAAGAGTACATGTGACTTCCAAGTCACGCAGCTCCTGTCGCGTCACCGTCTAGACACCTGTGTGAGAGATAGCTTCATTCCTTGGGATCATCTCCGAGCTTTCCTACATCGAGAATCGTTCCGTCCAGCTCCTTGGCCACTTCTTCGCCATACTTCTTGAGTGCTTCCAGGTCTGTTCCGATCAAGGATACTTCCACCCCGTCAAACAGCTTGGGATATGATCCCACAGAGATCTCCTCCGCCTTCACTCGTTGCGAGAGTTTCGTCAGGAACGGAGCAATCGAGCTCTCTGGTCGCTTTGTCTTGATCAACACCCGGAACGGTCGAGGCGCGTCCTTGTCGATGGGTATGTAAGAAGCTAGGCCGTCGAGCAGGGCTTCAAACAGACGCGGTACGCCTGGCAGAATGCAAAGCTTTCCTTGAAGCCGGACAACAGGTACCCAGAGGTTGTCTGTCACGTGGAGTACCTCGACGTCCTTTCCGGAGGGGAACTGTGCCATGCGCTTGCGCGCAGTGACCATCTCCTCAGTTTGTTCGGGCAGGTTTCGGCGCTTGTTGAGCTCCGTCATTCTGTGCCAGGTCTCGTCGTGGAGCTCCAGAGGCTCGGCGTGGAAGGCCTTTGCTAAGCTCTCGTAGGTAATCTGAAAGGGTCAAGGGCGTACTTCAAGGCGTCAGCTCAAGGCCGGCAGAAGAAACCTCATGAATGCTGAAACTCACATCGTCATGGGTTGGACCGATTCCACCCGAGGTAATGACCAGATCATAGTTCTGTGTCATTCGTCGCGCCGCTTCGACTATCTCATCCGTATCGTCCGCGATCACCTCGATCCTCTTGAGCGAGATGCCCAGCGAGAAGCAGAATTTAGCAAAGTAGTTGGAGTTGGAATCCTTCGTCTTGCCATTGAGGACCTCGTCTCCTATGATAAGGCAGCCAGCCGTCTTGACGAAGCGACCCGGTCCGAGCGGGCTCTCGGGCACGGGTGACTTGTCAAACGTGATGGGAGGCAGGGAAGATGCGGCCTGCGCGTTCTGTCCGCCTGCAGCTGAGGAGGATGGGGCCGACATGCTGAGGTGACGAGATACGGACGAGAGTCTGGAGTTGGCAGCTGCGAGGGTGGTGTTGGCGGAGGAGGAAGACGAGGCGGCAAACAAGAGACGAGGCAGGTGTGACTGTGATGTGCGCGCAAACCCTGTCATCGATGTGGAACGTCCTTGGTGCCTTTGCTGCTGTGTTCGGATGAGAAACAGCTCTGGAGGATTTTCGATGCTGACGATCAGCTCGAAGTTGGGGGCCATCAACACCTGCCCGATGAGCTCATCCTGTTTTCACACGGTCCGTGCGCGTTCCCTTTGTCTCGCCCTTCTCCGCAAACATCAACATCCGGCAAGGAGCAGAAGCCGACTTACCGAACGTCTTCAGCACTTGAACTTGCATCGTTGATGTGCTCGGATCTGACAGGTTTCCACCATCACAATGTCGGGAAAGGTGGATTTTGCGCGCACCGTGGGGCACATCGATGCTGATCAGGATGTCGCCTGGCGGAAGAAAGATGTTCTCTTGTACGCTGTCGGCGTCGGAGCCGGGCCCGACCAGCTCTCGTACGTCTACGAAGGTACCCCTTCCTTCCGAGCTATTCCAACCTACCCACTCGTGCTCGCTTTGAAAGGGGCAGATGACGAGGTCAATCGCTTTGCCGATCGCATCAAGGGACGCGGCGCCCTTCCTGGCTTCCCTTCTCTCGATCCAAACACCATCGTCCATGGCGAACAGAGTCTGCGCATCGTCCGACCGCTTCCGACTGCTTCGGGGCCTGGCTGGAAGCTTCGAAAGCGAGTATCTGGCGTGCATGACAAGGGCAAGGCGCTTATCCTTGAGGGTGAAAACAGTCTTGTGTCGCCCGATGGACAAGTGTATGCGGTCATGGTGGGCTCGACCTTCTACAGGGGCGGCGGTCAAGGAACAGGATTCAGCAAGTCTGAACCATCTCCGGAAGCCAGGCCAACAGACAAACCTCCGAAGCTCGACACCTCAGAGGGCTCAAAGCCTTCCTTTGAGCAACAAGAGCCAGTCTTGCCAGCACAGGCAGCTTTGTATCGCCTCAGTGGAGAGTGAGCTAATGACATCCTCTTCGGGAGCAAGGCAAGAATTATCACTGACCCCCCGTTCTCCCAATGATATCTTAGCTACAATCCCTTGCAGTATGTCCTTGGCAGGATCTTGCACAATTCCCTTCCGAAGCAACTGATCTCGGTTTCCTTCCTGACAGCATCGATCCCGCTATTGGCCAACGTGGTGGCCTTGGAGGCGTCATTCTCCATGGTTTGTGCTCATACGCGTTCGCTACCCGGGCCATCCTACAAGCGTACGACCCCAAGGACGGTGTGCCGAAACAGGAAGCGCAGGTCGGGCTCGAGTACATCTCGGGTCGCTTTACCGCACCAGTCCGACTTGGTGACCAGTTGCGAACCCGGGTGTGGAAAGCCGGTGGGCCTCAGGACAGCGCCGGTTGGTGTGCATTCGAGCAGGTCATCATCAAGCCTGATGGCTCAACGGGAGCGGTCTCTCTCAAGGGCGTCGCAAAGCTTACGGCTGGCTCTGCTCAGGGAGCAGCGGCCAGGCTTTAAATGCATGTCAAATAGTTGTCTCGTCCTTCTCGTGAGATACGAATGTGCCAGTGTACTGTTTTGGCCTTTGATATGTCGCACCCCATGCCGCCTCAGAAACACGGCGCGACCGGGATTACTTCGTGGTATCTATTTCTAAAAGGTATGCTTGTGCGTGTGCAAGGGAAGCTGCGAGGCAGTGGAGAAACTTTTGTGCAGGGAGCAGGCCCATTGTGCATGACGCCTCGACGGCGCGCATGCAACAAGCATGTGAAGTATATGTAAAAGAAAAGTGTCGACTAGACGGGAAAAAGGTCCTTTATGCGGTTCAAAAGCGAAGGCGGATGGTCGTCCGTCTGGAAAGATTTGTGCCACGGCCTGCAATAAGAGGCGCGGCGGGTCAGTCTGCCTTTGCGTGCCCGTTGGCATGTCCGTTCGTTGCCGGCCCCTTCTTCTTCTTCTTCTCGGATTTGGCACGCGCCTTTGACTTGCCCCCGCCGAGATAGTTTTGGATGAAGAATTGCGCGAACAGCGCGATCAACGGCTGAACGGAATGGTCCGAATGCAGGGCGATTAGCATGTTGCTTTGGCAATGCCAGAAGAAGCTTTTGGATCATACTCACGATCATGTAGCAAGTGTTGATGTGCAGAGACAGTGCTGCTCCTCTGCTTTCAATGCACGCGCATCCGGTGCCAGTTGGACACTGCTTCAGTCTCTGTATCGCGGTGATGATCGGTGATGGGTAGGCCGCACTCCAGAGCGAGTCAAAGCGTCTGACTGGACTTGAAGGCAGTAACCCGTGCTTGACCACCGTTGCGGGACTCAAGGTGAAATACAGCGAGAGGTTGGTGACAATCGTGCCTGTTCACACCGCCGAGAAGACGAGCCTTCAGCATCAGCGCGCCAGTCATGCGCTTGGATTGTTGGCTACTCACCAGATGCAATTTGTAGCATTTGTAGCGTGGTCAGAGACCGCTTCAGGGCGCGAGGGAAAGGCCAGCGCATGGCAGTGAAGACGTAGTCTAACCGGAGCGAAGGAGATGAAGTGTTGCGCGTTCTTCAGCTGCTGCGCTTCTAGAGCTCGAGCCTGATAGCTCAGAAGCCTACTCACACATGTACATGAGCGTGTGCACGCCGCTGTTCCACGCAGTGAAGACCCAGACATTCTGTGACTGATACCGATAGGCGACCCACATGCAGATCAGAGCGCCCGCGTGATGGAACGCCTGCAGCTCTCCAATCTTCTTTCCCTTCGAGACGAGGATGAGGCTGTCGATGACCTCGTAATACTTGCTGACGTAGAAGAACCAGACGTAGCGGGCGAGATGCGGATAGTTGGTCGGGATGGAGCATGCAGCAAGCTTAAAGCCTGTGTTGGGAGAGCGCAGTGCGAGTCATGACTGGTCAGTGATGCCTGCGGCGAGTTGTGCGTGTCATAGAGAAGCTGCCAGCTTGAGGCTCGTGTATCATGCTCACCTTGCCAGCCTGCGCCTGCCCATCCCGCTATCAGGAAGGTAATCGCGGCGGGCGCAACATTGACAAAGATCCACGCGCTGAAGATGGTCAGGAGGGTGTTGTGCAGAATGATGGTGGTGCGCAAGGCCCTGCTGCTCTTAGTGTAGTCATATCCGCCCGCCTTGCCGATGAGAAAGTTGTCCGCCGACTTTGCGACGAGGTAGTACACGGCTGCGAAAGTCAGGGGAAGGAACGGGTGGAGGGTGTTGAGGATGTGTGTGTGCCAAGGGGAAGATGGGTTGGCTGCCCAGGTCGGATATGGTGGATAAGGGAAGTCGCGCAGATCGGCCAGGTCAGCTTGGCTTAGGAGCGGCCACAGGGAGGACGAGGTCTGTATCTGGCCGCGGAAGGCATCGAGTGGGTACTGAGCCTTCCAGTACAGGCCCCGGAGCGTCTGTACCAGTGCCATGGGGTATCGCTACCTCGTCCCAACTGGTAGATCACTTCCTTGCGTCCTTGACAGGGAAGCAAGCACAGCAAAGAGGCAGACTCAAGTGCAGTGGAGCGATATCTCACCACAGACAAGTATTTGTACTCCTGCAGAAGAAGCTCAGCAGGACATCCTCATCATCATCGCATCATGTTCTCGCTCGGACGGCTCTGCAAGAAGCAGATCATACACGGCAAATTAGATTATTCACTCTCCTCTTCGTGCACTACGAGCCTCGAAGGGTCCAACAGAACGCGCTAAGGGCAGCCATATGTAAATTGATGCAGGATTGGGTAAGCATGTGGCTGGCGCCAGGTTGCCTCGGCCACTCGGGCAAAGCAAGTGCCGAAACATCATCACTTCTCTTCTCCTCGACGTTTGTTCCCCCTCAGGCTTTGAGGCTCAACCTCGCCTCGAATTCTCGTGCCGCGTCGTCCAATGTCCTTTCGACCTTGTCCAACAGACTCTCGACAATCGCATCCACTTGTCCTGATCCCTTTGACTCGTCCACGCTCGTTATGGCACTGAGGAAGGACCCGTTCCTGATCCGTTCTCCGTAATTCGAGAGGCCTTGGATGATGGTTCGACTTGCTGCTGAGACTACCTTGGGTGCTTCTTGCAACTGAGTTGAAGACTTTAGCATACTTGCTAGGTCTGACCCTTTCGTCTCAAGTCGAAGAGCGCTCAGGTTAACAAGGCTGACAGCCTGTCAGAAGAGTTTTAAGAAGGTTAGCGTGTGATTCAGTCTGCGATGTTGATCCCTGCTCACCTCAAGCAGCTGGCTGGAATGTTGTAGTAGATCGAAAGGAAGGCTGGTACCTTTGACTGCCTCGATACGAGCTGCGGAGCGGTGGACTAACAGGTCAGTTTATTGATAAGACGATGAGGAGCAATCGCACGTACCAGTAACGAAACTGTTCAGACTCCCTTCGATGGTCTGGGAAGACACCTCGCCTCGTTCCAATTGCAGCAGTCCCTTTGCAAGCTTGAGAAGGCCATTCGACTGTTGAAACAGCGGCCCATCAGCTCACGTGCCTTGTTCCGGGATACAGAGTCGATCCACTCACTCCTTCAAGGCTTCCGAGAGCTTCCAGTTCCCTGCAGGTCAACTCCACACCAGTAGCGATCGCCAGGATGCTGGCATCCATCAAGATCGTGCTTTCATCATCCTTGGCTCCGAATAAGACGCATGGATCAGGACCGAGAGCTTGATGAGAAGAGTTCGATGCTGGCAGCACTGTGAAATCTCTTTGATCGCAAAGTTCGCCCTCTGCAAGTCACAGGTCAGGGAAAAAAAAACGGTTGCCCTGGCTCAGCCATGCGTAGCCTCGTCCCTGCGAGACGCTTGTTTTGATCCACGTACCTCGAAGTGCCTCCAAAACAGCCGCTGCATTTTGCTTCACCATTTCGAGTGTATCATTGGTGTGAGACTGCTTGGCCCCGGCTCGATCCGTCAGTGTCACCTTTGAGGTCTGCAGTCTGTACAGTTGTCGGGCGAATGAGCGTTCGATCCGCTGTCCAAAGTCAATGACTTCCTCGATCTTCAGGAGCAAGCTGCGTCAACTTAATGTCTGAGAAAGATTCGAATTCGATTCATCTTACCTTTGAGAATGTGCCGTGTGAAAAGGCGAGCTTGACCATCTCGTTTGTCTGTGGTGCAACGAAAGTGATCAGGAACCCAGACCATGTATTACTTTCGTGCTGCTCCCTTACTTCTTTGTGGCTGCCCTCGTAGATGATCTGGCTCAGTCGTAACCTTTCATGGACTTCTGCATTTGCAAGGTCGCCCGTGTGGCCGAACACCGAAGCGCGGTCCAGCAACAGATGACCTAACGTGTCATGTTGGATGAAAGCTGCTTTGAGGAGGTCCCAGTTGCGTACAGCGTCCGCAAACAGCCCGAGCTGGAGGAGGATTCGTATGAGGAAGATGCGTAGACGATAACCTTTCTTACTCCGTTGACACGCATATTGTAGAAAAACAGCGGCCTCTAACAGCCTCGAAAGGGCTAGCAGGGATGGAGTCTTACAATTCAGAAAGATGTTGTAATTGTCTATTGTAGAGGAGAACCGCACTCACGATCCTCAGTTGTCTCATTCAGTAGTCTCTGGGCAGCCAAGATCGCCAACTCGTCGGCGGGTTGCCCTTCAGTCTCGGGAAGATGAGCACCTGAATTCAAGAAAATGTCAGCCGCCTCACAGTTCCCAAGCAGATACGACACTTTTGGAATCAGATGCTTACCGACTGGCAGGCCGGCCATGTACCGCTCCGCAAGCACCTTGGAGGTAAGGGTCGGACTTCGCTCGAGTTTGGCTTCCACAGCCTGTATTAATCTGACAGCTGTAACGTGTCTTTGTAAAGTTTCTTCGGAGTCATAGCCCCCTGCAAAGCTTCGAAATTGACCTAAGATATGGTCGTTGATCGCTGCTAGTTCAGAGTCAGAGAGAAGTCTTAGTAGATAGGGCATGACGTCGGCAGCAGCACATGCTTTTCCTCCGAATGCGTCCAAGTGAGCTTCGATGGCGGTTCTCACGAGACCTTGAGTGTCTTCCGTGAGCGGATCCGATGGGGACAGAAGTTTTTGCTGGGCAAAAGTCTCAAGGTAGGCGAGAGACCCGACCCTGGTGAAGCGCTCCGAGTTGAGGCGCTCTTGAAGAAGTTGGCGGGCTTGCTTAAGTGAAGTTGGGCTCGCAGTCGACTTGTCGGCCGCGTCGAGCCTTGCTGAGGCTTGACATAATGCATACACGTACGCCCAGTCCTTTTCTCTGGTAGCCCCAGAAGCACCTTGGATATCAGCCTGCTGAATTGTGTAGAATCCTAACTAGCAATACTCACCCTGCCATGATCTTGGCCTCGGCTTCCTTGCGTATTTGTGTCCAAGATCCGGTATTGACCCACAGTTCCCTTCGCAAAAGTTCCAGAGCAAGACTGCGTTTGCAGAGTTGCGCTCCAATGTCACCGTTCGGCGACAATATTTGTAGTGCCTCCTCGTCTTTGCCGAGTTTGTGTAGAACTGTGACGTAGAGGTGGGCAACCTCATCCGACTGCGCAGTGAGCGGCTTTGACTTGAGATGCTGTCCAACCATGCGTTCGCACAGAGTGAGTGCCAGCGCAGCGCCTTGCGCACGAGGTTGCCGCGATGCCTGTCAAAGAGAAGAATGCGATCAAGATCAGAAATTCTCTCGAGAGTTGGAACAAATGCGATTTACCAGCAGTTCGTAAGCTTGAACAGACCACCAGAAATAGAGGTCCTTCTTGAAAGTCTTGTGCATGCGCTGCGCAGTCTGCAAGCATCAGAAATTCGCGACAAAGCGATAGTCAGCAATCTGACGCCTGTGGAGCGTCTTTTGACTTGCTGTTGAACGCTGACCTGCTGGGCTTTTTGATACTGTTGAGCTTTGATCAATGATGTGAAGCAGAGCTCTGCGATATCTTCGGCTTCGGGATGAGCTTTACTTGAGGCGTCCAAGACGTTTACCAGATCTGTATCTATTGTGTTCACGCAAAGTGGAATGGTCGGCAGTTCTCGTTCAGCAGATCAGTTGGGCTCCACGATGAATGCGGTTCACATACCTCTACCAAGAATTTCGAAGGTGTGACTAAGCGGGAGTACGATGGCAGGGGAGAAAGCGAGTGTCTTGTTGGCCGCAAGGAGTTGGTCGCATACCGTGCTAGACTCTTTCAGTCGTCTGGTCTGAGCTAGGGCCAGAGCCTTGAGAGAAGATGCCAGGTGGAGATTAGGTTGCTTCTTGAGGAGCTTGTCGGCCTCGGTGACCGCGCGCGGCAGGTTGCGAGTCTCGATGGCTCTGAAGATTGCCGCACATTGTCGCTCGTTGATGAGATCGAGCGTGTTCATCTCGTCCGGCGTGATAAACCGAGACGAAGTGATGCTGGCTGAAGCGTTTGCTGCTGTAGGGCTTGCTTCCAAGGTTTCTTGAGCATCGTCCAACACCTGTGCCGCGATTTCCGGATGAGATTGACGCTCTCGAAGATGAGGATGACGGAGCTGCTCACGACTTCGGCGGAACACACACGACACCGCCAGCATCTGTGAGCCTTTTCAAGATGGTTGCAGATACAGAGCTCTATGATCTGCTTGGAGTCGCTCCAGAAGCTAGCGAGCAGGAACTGAAACAAGCCTTCCGCAAGCAAAGTCTCGCTCATCATCCTGGTGAGTCGTCTGTGTTGACCTTCAGTTTTGTTCACCTTGGGTGAAAATGCAGACCATGCTGATGGACTCTTGGCGTACACACTTGCCTTTCTGGCGTTGCAGACAAGAACCCAGGCGATGACACCGCTTCCGCAAGATTCCAGGAGATCAATGCGGCATACGAGATCCTTTCAGATCCCGATACACGTGCGGCCTATGATCGCTACGGGACAACAGGCCCTGCTGACGGGGGCGGCCCCGGTCCGGACATGGACGACCTCTTCTGTCAGTCCAGCCGCACGAGCAAGCTGAAGACTGCATGCTGATTTCTGCAGTGTTTCTCCCCTGCTCGTCTTGATTCTCACAGCATTCATGTTTGGCGAAGGCGGCTTCGGACCTTCACCGTTCGATTTCCCAGGCGGGATGGGAGGCGGTGGTATGCCCAGAGGTTTCCCTCGCAGGAAAGCACAATCGAGCGTCATCCCTTACGACGTCTCCTTAGAAGACCTTTACAAAGGCAAGACGGCCCACTTCTCCCTCGAGAAGAGTATCGTCTGCGCAACATGTTCGGGCAGCGGTGGGAAGCCAGGCGCGACACCGAAGACTTGTGTCAAATGCGGAGGCGAAGGATTCGTTCTGAATCGTCAAATGACAAATGGTACAATTCATCAAAGGCCGATACAATGCTCCGACTGCAAAGGAGAAGGAACTAAGATCAGAGACAAGGACAGGTAAGAGAATCGGTTTAAAATACTTGCATCCCTACCCTGCGCAAATGCTGAGCAAACATTCATTTTCTGACAGCTGCAAGAAGTGCAAGGGTCAGAAGACCTTGAAAAGCAAGGCAAAGCTGGACCTCAAGATCAAGCCGGGTATGCACGATGGGGAACGAATCACTTTCGCAGGGCAAGGTGACGAGGAGGTAAGTGCTGGGCTGTTGCCGATGATTTTCATATTCCCCTTTCAGACTGACACCCGCTCTCGCTTTCAGCCTGGCGTTTCTGAGCCAGGAGATATCGTTTTTGTCCTGAAACTCCGTCCTCATGCCACTTTCGAGTATCGGCCAACTCAAGCCGGCGATCATTCATCAGATCTAGAAGCAACTGTGCACTTGACTTTGTCAGAAGCACTGCTTGGTTTCGATCGCACTGTACTGACGCACCTAGACGGGAGAAGTATACGGATTAGCAAAAGACCAGGCTCCATCACTCGGCCAGGTGATGTGCAGTGCCTGCGAGGAGAGGGCATGCCACAGGGAGGGTTGTTGGAACGACGTGGCGATCTTTACATCAACGTGAGGCACTTTCTTTTGAGATTCTCATACTCACCCATCTGACCTTGGCCAGTTCGTACGTTCCAGTGGATCATCGATTTCCCAGATGAAGACTGGTTCTCCAAGACCGACGTTGCTGCGTTAGCTCGACTTCTGCCCCCAAAGAGACCAGACAGTTCGGCGACTAGTGCGCCGTCAGAGGGCAATTCAACGCGAGCACAGCCCACACGCAATGAGTCGAAGCCCAGTTCTTCGGCGCCAAAAGAAGAGTCGAGACAGACGAAGCCCTCGTCTTCGTCCTCAGGCAAAGCAAAAGCGACCGAGCCAGAGTCCATCTTTACAAAGCTGAGGGAGTTTTCTACCTGCGAGGTAAGCCGTCCATCTGGATCATCTGGAGACCACTCTTGCAAACGGAGTGGAAAATTGACGACTTGAATGTATGTCTCCCGGAAAGGTGTCTGATGCTTTGATCAAGCTCAAAGTGCCTCACGGCGGCCACATTCCCGGCATCGACATTTTCTCGCCCGAACATATCAATGGCGAGACCAGGGTGTGTGGACCTGCTTTCACTGTCAAGGTGAGGAAGTGATGTGAATCATGCGCGTCTCCTCCGATCAGCGCTGACACCTGTGTCACTGAGTAGATGGTGAACCAGAAAGACAAGGATGCACCAAAGCCCGCAAAACACTTTGTAAGCACTTGTGGCACCTTGAAGGCGTGGATATGAGGAGCTTGAAATCCTGACAAGAGATCTGCTTTTCGACTCATATAGGTAGATGCTTCAGAACCGGGTTCGGTCATGATCGTGACTTGCCCACCAAGTGAGTGACTTGCTTTGTCTCTATGCTTGTGCTACGCACGAAGACTGAGCCGGTGATCGCTTGCAGATACTCGCTCAGCCATTTGGGGAGGGCTCATGACGGCCAGAGCTCAAGCCATCGGCGTCAAGGGTGTGATTCTTGATGGACGCTGCCGCGATCTTGCAGAACATCGGGAGTCCGAATTTCCCGTGAGTACCAATGTTCCTTGTCTGCTTTCCCCTTCGCAGGTCACTGAATGTTATTTCTTGTGTCCACGCAAAGGTCTTTGCACGAGGTCATTCGACGCTTGGCCAGTCGCCTTTCACTCGTCCAAGTGAGCTTCAGGTGCCGATCACAATCAGTGATCCCTCTTTCATTGGATACAACGGCGATGAGCCCGGACAGGAATCATTCCCCTCCGTGACCGTGAATCCCGGCGACGTTGTGCTGGCCGATGTCGACGGCGTGGTCGTGTTCTCTCCAGAGTTGGCAGAGCAGGTGCTCGAGCTGGCCACGAAGGGCAGAGAAGTGGATGGGCGGTGCATGGAAGACCTCAGGGCCGGGCATGAGATTGCCCCGACTTTTAAGAAGCATCGAGGTTGAAGACCAGATCCACTGTACTCCCTATAGACCAAACAGACGATTGCAATGCAAATGCTTATCCTCCGCTCAGATCCTTGACGTTGTGCTGAGGTGTGATGGTCTTGAACTGTTGCTAGCGAGTGCATCGTCCGATTCGCAATTTCTCGAGTCCCTGCTGATCGACGTATGTGAGTTCTCCGACACATAAGAATTCCCACCATTGGCGCTCTTGCACCACAACCACATCCGTGACCGCCTATCGAACATGGTCGGCTGCTTCTCATTCCTGTCTCGTCGAGGCGCGTCGTCGCACAGCTCACAGGCGTCTGTGTCTCATCACCGTGATGAGATGATGCAGATCCCTCGCACACATACGCAGTCGCCACCGCCCCTTCTGCCGGCATACAGTCCTCCAGGCCAGCACGCCGCGATCCCACCTGGGTTCGAGGCCATGGAGCTCTCTGGCATCATGAAAGACCTCAGCCAGAGCATCGAATCGACCGTCTTTGCGCTCTCCGGTGAGCTGCGCACACTGTCGCTAAAGATGTTCAAGTACAAGGAAACTGCGTGGCAAGAGAAAAAGACGCACGACCTCTTCTGCAACTGGTTCGAGGACAAGTTCAAGTCCAAGGGCTGGAAGGTCACCCGGCACGCAGCTGGGCTCGAGACTGCCTTTGCGGTGGAGTTTGAGCATGTTCCAAAGGGCCACGATGGACCAGTCAAGACGATTGGCTTCAACTCTGAGCTGGATGCGCTGCCTGGGATCGGGTAAGTTTCCCACCCTCCGTCAACGAGAGCGATGTTTCTTTGCGAGGCCAGACATTTCTGACTTCTTACCCTGCAGGCATGCGTGTGGACACCCGCTAATCGCAATCTGCGGCATCGCCGCCGCCATTGCCACCGCGGAGGCCCTCGTCAAGCACAATTTGCCGGGAAAGGTACTCCTGCTTGGCACCCCGGCTGAAGAGAACGGTGGCGGCAAGTGCATCATGGTCGAGAGGGGAGCTTACAAGAGCATGGATGTCTGCTTGATGGCTCACCCTGGGCCCTTCTCAAGCACGGGGTCGATGCTGGCCGTTCGTTCCTTCACAGTCTCGTACACGGTAAGTCTACACTGGAGCTAAGGATGGCATTTTGGGAAAGATCTGATTTTTGAAGCTTCATGGTCCACAGGGTCAAACTGCGCATGCTGCCGGCGCTCCATGGGAAGGCATAAACGCTATGGACGCCGCTGTCCAAGCATACAACAACATTGCCACTTTGCGACAACAAGTGAAGCCGTCACACCGTATGCATGGAGTCATTATGGGAGAGGTACGTGGTCTTACAGGCAGTGTCACCAAGACACAGAATCACCGAAGAGCTGAGCGAACGGTTCTGGTGTCTAGAACCTTGCGGCCAACATCATCCCCGACAAGGTCAGATTCGTCTTCAATGCCCGTGCCCCAACCAAGGACGAGCTCGAAGAACTCGACGGCCGAGTCCGAAAATGCTTCGAGGCTGCTGCGCTCGCTACCGGCTGCAAGATGGACGTCAAGGTGACCATGACCTATCTGGATCTCAAAAACAGCTCTCCCTTGGCCAAGACGTACTCTAACATCATGGGAGAGAAGTACGGTGACTTGCCCGGCACAGCAGATGCTGTCGGAAGCACCGACTTTGGAGATGTTACCTACGCTCTGCCCGCGCTACACCCTTTCTTCTCGATCCCGCTCTCCTCTCCGACAGGAGGCGGAAACCACACCCCGGCATTCGAAAAGGATGCGCAGACTGATGCCTCTCACAAGAAGGCACTGGAAGTGGCCGTGGCGCTGTCGCTGACGGGTATCAAGATAGTTGTTGACGAGGACTACGCAAAGGAAGTTCGGCAGGACTGGGACGCCTGGAAGAAGGGTGAACGTGAAACTCCCTGAGCTCTGTCCCAGTGCAGACCTTGATCAGTCGTGCGTACTGATCATGTGGCTTTCTGAAATGGACGAACTTCCTGGTCTGAAAATGCAAGCGCCGAACGAGGCTTCTCTATTTCAGTCAAGCATGTAATCATACAGCGGTGCGCAAGAACGGGGCATGTCAGGCGGTATTAGATAGAAGCGTTGCCGAATAACTGAGGTAGAATGCGTGAGATGTCGTACGTTACTAAAGTCTGGAGTAGTCCGGTCTAAACTCACAGTTGCCAGATAGCCTTCGTAGTCGTACGCAGGCTCATTCAAGCCTTCGACTGCTGCTTTGGGCATGCATTCTTTGAGGTAATCGACCGAGCCTTGAGGCAGCATGGCGAGCCTCAAGTCGAGTTCGGTGACATAAGGCTGCGGGTTTATGAAAGACGATATGATCAACTTCATGGTAGTTCAAAGCTGATTTCCGAGCAGGGTCGCTCACCTTGTCGCCGGCCAGACCCTGGAATGCTTCCAACAGCTGGTCTGGGGACGTCGTGTCCTCGGTGATCTCTCGCTGTATTATGCAAAGAGCCGATCAGCTATTCTGCTGAAACGCTCTGTGCGCGTCTTGATCTTACCAAGAATGTTAAGAATGCATCATAATTGACAGCTCCAAAGCCCTCTATCAGCTGGGCATGGATTTGAGCAATGTCCTCTTCCTGCAGAATTTCTGCGCCATTAGTCAGAGCCCCTCAATTAGGATTCTCGATGAATGCTCACCGTGTATATGATTCCAAGACTCGCCAACGCTGCGCCAAGTTCGGGAACGGACAGCTCGTTGTGCGCCTCTTTGTCGAAATATCGGAAAGTGCTCTCGAATTCTTCCAATTGTGCCGGTGTCAAATTTGTATGTTGCCTCGAAATGATCTGTGCAGTTCGACAGCTAGGTCAGATCGAGCGACATACTATCTGAATGTCATCAGAACGTACCTGGTTCTCAATGAAGGCCAGTTTCTTGGCCACACTCGTAGTGACGAGCTCGAGCTCGAAGACGAGATCATCCAGAGTGAAGACGGTATGGTCGTTCTCTTCGACGTTCGCCTCGACACACTCCCTCTCCTTTTGCTCGATCGCAGCGAGACTCTCCTTCAGCGGCGCTAGATCGGCTTGCAAGCGCTTCACCTGTCTCGATTGTGCCTCCAGCTCGCCGTCCAATCCGGCAATACCTGCCGCCACCTCGCGTACCCGAGCCTCAAACTCATTCGCGAGACGGGCAAAAGTGTTGCGGAGGTTCTCCTTCGCCGTCCGTATCTCCGCATTGATCGCCCGACTTCTGCGTGCCTCTGCTGACGCGAGCTCAGCCCAGGCGGCGTCTAGACTGGCCTGGCTGAGTCCCTCGGCGGGGATCCATTCACGCAGGTGGTACGTCTTGAGCTTGGTCTGAATGTTTCCCAGGAGGGCGGCCAGATCGGTGCGTTCGCGGACCCAGAGTCGCTTGTGGCCCGACTTGTACGAGTAGAAGGCGCTCAGCTGAGCTTTTGCATCTGCATATGTACCCAAGAATGACGCTGATGACCAGGCGGCTCGAATGTCTGCCATTTGCTTCAAGAGCTGCAAACAGGCGCGTTACTGCATTCAGCAAAAGGTGGTGGTGGGCCATGGTATTTTGTCAAAACTCACCGCCCGCGCTCTCTTTTCGTAATCGTGTTGCATGCTCCAGGCGCTCTGCATGACATCAGAAAAGGTGGCTACCCGTCTGCTCACAACTTCTGCTTGTTCCATGGAGCTGAATGCGTGGAAATACTGTGCCACGTAAGTCATGACTGATCGCTCGTCCGGCTTGGCCACGTCGCACAGATCCTCCACGTCCAACAGCTGAGGAATGCCGAGATGTTCCTGTGCGACATTGAAGGCGAGGCGGGTGCATGCATGTGCATCGGCTTTGTTGAGCGCATCGTAGTCGAGCAGGTCGGGTCGATGTCTGTGGATCAATGCACAGAGTGCAAGGCCGTCCTTCCATGAGTGGGTAAAGTTTTGGACATCGACCTCTCGATACGGGGCAGTTTTGCGCTGACACCAGAGTAAGAGTCCTTCTTTGGCGGTGACACCTTCTTCGCTGATGTCGGCGATGGTGAATCTGAGAATCAGCGTCCAAATCAGACCGAGTATAAGTTTGAGGTTGCCGTCGATGATGTCTGGGAGGCAAAACAATAAGGGTGTCAGCTCAGCCTGCAGAAGTCTTTCTCGAATGTTGTATGTTATGAACCTTCAGCACCGACGTTGGTGAGGACGACACCTCTGGACTTGATGAAGTCTAGGGCCTTGTTTACATTTTCGGCCATCTGGACACGCATGCGTGGAGACTTGTAGTATTTGCCGAGACTGACATCGCCCATGATTTCCATGAGCTGGAGCAGCTTGACACCATCGGCGAGGTCAGTGGTGAGCGAGTTCATGGGTGGGATGCGCTGGGACTCGAGCTTGGTGTTGAGCCTGTGCAAGGTCAAGCTCAGCCGAGTCAGCGCAGTCGACACTTAGCAGCAAGTGTAGTACACACCATTTTGTGAAAGTTTTGGCCTGGATCTCTTCCCACTCGCTGAGGAAGGTGCGCATGTGTCAGCGCAAGTGATCTCCGACTCTCTACACTCTCATTATCAGCTGCTCACCGGTCTTGGTCTGGCAAACCAACCAGCACAGAGGTCCGCTTGTATGCCATTGTTGAGAAACAGGAGCCAAATCTGTAAAACGAAGGTCGAAGAAGATAACCGGTATCTGTCTGGTGATTCTGCTCTCGAAGCAGCAGAGGAAGATGAAGCAGCGAGCAGAGGAGAGGCAAAGGAAGAAGATTAGATGAGTGTGTATGTACGCTGTTCTTTCCCCCCTCTCTTCTCTCTGTTGTGGTGTGTTGAGAACGAGGGAATGTGAGGTGAACACAGCCAGCAGAGCCCGAACCAAGTCCAACACCTCCACTTCATATTTTGGCTGCCTAATTCGGGCAGCGCGTCGCAGCCATCACGTGACCATTCTGCCTGATTTAAGTACCACTCCCAGTGCGCCGATATGGACGCATCTGAGCAGATGTCAGCGGTCTCCATTCGATTTCACTGCAGCTGAGCTTCTACGAGAGCCTCTTGCGTGGTGTGGAAATGATCATGCTCACTCGAGTTTTGCAGCATGCAAACGGCTGGCCTGAGCGCCTAGATTTCAGCGGTAAATGTGGGCAACATGGGATGAAATAATATAACAAAAGACAACTAAAAAGCAAAGATGGGAGAACAACACCTCGCTCATTTCTTCTCACACAACACACCAATGCTCCTCGACATCTGACCGTCATCACCTGCTGCACATCTGTCGAAGCATCTGGTTGCCCATACACAGTCATGGAAGCCTCGCAACAGAACATTGATGCTCTCGCCGAGGTCTTTGCCCGCTCACTCGATCCTGCTGGCCGCGCACAGGCAGAGGAAGCACTCGCACAAGCTAGCCGTCAGCCAGGATACCCCCAATGCCTCCTCGCCCTCATCAAATCCGTAGGTGCCTCCAGCCCGCCACCCGCATCGATTCGCCTCGCAGCTGCCATCAGCTTAAAAAACCTCTGCAAGACGGCATGGACGGAGGAAGCTGCTCTGGCTCAGGAGCAAGAATCGCCCCTGCTCGTTCACGATCAAGACAAGGTCGTGATCAGAGCGCAGATCTTGCCCCTGCTCTATGAGCTGGCTTCCAGCTCTGGTCAAGGTCTGGCAAGCGTTCGATCTCAACTGAGCGAGAGTGTTGCCCTGATCGCAGCCAGCGACTTCCCAGAGGTCTGGCCCGAACTCGTCACTTCTCTCGCTGAACAGCTCAACACTTCCCAAGACTTTGGTGTTCTCATCACTGTCCTCGAAACGGCACACAGCATCTTTGGTCGATGGAGAGCTGCCTTCCGGTCAAACGATTTGTATGCGGAGATCAACATCGTCCTCGAACAGTTTGCCCAGCCTTTCCTCGGCTTCCTTCAGCGCACCGATACGTCGCTTTTGGACCCCGCTACGCCAGCAGACGCCAGTTCCCAGCTCGCCAATGCCATGCGTCTCAATCTCGTCATCTTCCACGATCTCTCCGCCCAGGATCTGCCACCTGCATTCGAAGACAACTTGGCATCGCTCTCTGCGCTCTTCATCAAGTATCTGTCCTTCACACGGCCCGACCTAGTTGGCGAGCCCGACGAGGCCCTCGCCCCCGAACAAGGGGAGGAGGACGAAAGTCAACCTGGCCCACTCGAACTCATTCGAACAGAGGTCTGTGAGATTGCGGAACTCTATGCGCAACGCTACCTCGATGCGTTCGAAGCTCTGCCCCAATTCGTCCAGGCTGTCTGGGAGATGCTTGGCTCATGCGGACCTTTACGGAAATACGATCAGCTCGTGGCGCGCGCGATAACCTTCCTCTCTGCCGTGGTCAGAATGAACTACCAACGCAGCTTGTTCGAGGCCAAGGAGACGCTCGACCAATTCATTTCGAGAATCATCTTGCCAAACATTGCGCTTCGTCCACAAGATGAATTCTTGTTCGAGGAAGAGCCTATTGACTATATCCGCCATGATCTGGAGAGCAACATCGGTAAGTCGGCTTTCCCTTCTGGTGGACTCGTATCATGTTGCACGCTCAACACATGCGCCCCTCTTCACAGACACGGACACTCGACGACGAGCTGCGTCAGCATTCACCCGGGCCCTGATGGAGCAGTTTGAATCATCAATAACGGAACTGATCAGCTCTTACATCAGTCAGTATCTGGCTGCGTACGCTTCCGATCCCGCAGCGAACTGGAGAAGCAAAGACACGGCTATCTGTCTTCTGACCAGCATCGCGAGCCGGAGCGAGACCACTGCTGTGAGTCCAGAACAGATTGAAAGTGGCGCATATATTCTGACACTGGACGATGCTGAACTCTGCCGTCATGTCCACAGCAAGGTGTTTCCACGACAAATTCGCTCGTCGACGTTGTCAAGTTCTTCTCAGACCACGTCTTCGTGGACCTGCAAGCGGAATCTGGCTCTGTCGCGCCCGTTTTACAAGCTGATGCGATCAAGTACCTTCACACCTTCCGGAACCAGCTGAACAAGGAGCAATTGCTAAGTGTTATGCCGCTATTCGTCAAGCATCTCGAGTCTCCGCACTATGTCATTGCATCGTATGCAGCCCTGACGATCGAGAGAGTATTGGTGTTGAAAGACAAGGCAGCCAACACAATGCTGTGAGTACCCACGCCAGATCATAGTGGAATCGCGACCATTGCTGACAACTTCGGCATTCCAGATTCACCGCAGACGATGTCAAGCCCTTCGCCGAGGCCATTCTACTGGCTGCGTTCCGCACCATTCGATCAGGTTCCACTCCCGCAAAGGTGGCCGAGAACGACTACATGATGAAGTGCGCAATGCGTCTGATCTTCACCGCTCGCTCGAGCATCGTCCCATTCTACGCCCCCATCTTGGAAAATCTGAACGGAATCCTCGGAGAGATAGCCAAGAATCCAAGCAATCCCAAATTCAGCCACTACTGCTTCGAAAGCATCGCAGCGTTGGTGCGATATGCGGGTCCATCCAACCTTGAGGCCCTGGAGTCGCAGCTGTTCCCACCGCTCACGGCGATCTTGCAAAATGATGTGACTGGTACGTTCTCCCCTCTTCGTCTCTGTTACTCACTTCAAGTAGTTGCTGAGCGTCTCCGATGCTGGATGCAGAATTCGTCCCATATGTTTTCCAGCTCGTCGCTCAAATGCTAGAGCTTCGCGCCGACACAGCGCAAGCTGCCACTGCCAAGGGCACCATCCCCGAAGCATATCAAATTCTGCTTCCACCCCTCCTGACTCCGGCGCTGTGGGAAAGTAAAGGCAACGTCCCGGCCCTCGTCCGGCTACTGCGCGCTTTCATTTCGCAAGGAAGTGCGAGTATTGTGGCCAACAATCAGCTACAGGCTTTGCTCGGTATTTACCAGCGCTTGATCTCGAGTCGTATCCATGACGTCCACGGATTTGAGCTCTTGATTAGCCTTTGCGAACATGTCCCCATGTGAGTCCTCTTCGCCGGTGTCACCTTCAGCACAAAGTACCCTGTCAGAGTACTGATTCTTCCTCTACCATCGCTCAGCTCTGTCTTGCAACAGTATCTTAAACCAGTCTTGACGATGATGCTTACCCGCCTTCAGACGGGCAAGACAGAGAAGTTCTCAAATGGCTTTATCATCTTCTTTGCATCGTTCTGCGCCGTGCCACAGGAAGGCTATCCGGACCACGTCGTCACTGCGTTCGACAGCGTGCAAGCGGGGTGAGTAGAAAACGATCCGATGCTGTTCAAGTATGCACTTGGTTTGCAGTCTGGATCTGACACCTTTCAACCCATCCTTTTTCGGCAGCCTCTTGCCTGGCTTGTTGCAGGGCATGATTCTTCCGGAGATGCAAAAGGTCGCTGAGCGGCAGCGCAAGATTGTGGCTGTCGGGTTGACGAGACTGCTAACACACTCGACACTGATACTCTCGGAGCCGTGTGCCAAGGTCTGGTGAGTGCAGTCATCAGAAGCAGCGACAAAGCCTCCCTATTCGATGCTGATATGATATGATCTACTAGGACGCCAACGTTGGAAGGCCTCCTGAAACTGTTCTTGCTTCCTCAAGATCGGACATCGGCAGGCAACGAGGATGACATTTCTGCTCTAGACTGGGACGATGCCAACGGAGCCGGCGCCGGATTCCAAGCCAGCTTTGCGCGTCTGAGTGCGTCTGAGCCTCGGGGCAAGCACTCGGCAGCAGACAGTCTGGCAACAAAATGGGCAGGCGAAGATGCGAGGGTGTACATGAGCCATGAGCTCGCTGCGGGAGCTAAGAGGGACGCAAGAGTGAGTCGTAGTGGTCAGTTGGATGTGCATGAATCCTGTGGGCTGACAAGCTTTCCCACTTTTCTAGATCCGAACGCTGGCTCACGCTGCGAATCCAGAGCTGCTGGGGCCTTTTGTTCAGTACATGGCCCAGCAGGGTGACAGTCTTTGAGCAACTTGTACACGAAACAGTATGCGCATTTTCCCACAAACACATACATATGCAAGTACACATATCGCTGCATCCAAAGCAGATCCTCAGAGAGAAAACTAGTGTTCCTAGAGCAGCGTTCTGGCTCCTTTTGGGCTCGAAGAGTTGTGAATCCGAGCTGCCAGCTCGTATGATGTGGAGGTCGTGAGAATCGAAGTCACTTCTTCATGAGAGAGAAGATTTGTACACACTCCTTACTTAGTTACCACCACTTGTCTAATACACCACAGTCTCTCTCTTTACTACTACACTGCGCCTGATACCACTCAGCTCTCCTTCTTGCTCCCGCCATCTGTGAGTAGGTTGGAGCCACTGCGCTCAATCAGAAGGCCTGCTTGGCTTCCTGGCTGAAGAACAACTCGAAGCTCGAAATCATTGCGCAACGATGATCGTCCCGATTCAGAAGGTTCTGATGAGGCGACGAGCCAGCACCACTAGCATCGCAGCTGCGGCCCCAACAGAAGCAAGGGCTGTGGGGTCTCTACCTTCAGATGTGTGGGCATCCGATGCTGCTCCTCTGATGTGCCTGATTCAACAGGAGGGAATGGTCGTTAAGCTCACTGAGTTACTCGCACAAGCTCGACGGTCGTAAAGCACAGAGTTCTACATGGCCCCACTGCCGAACCCTCTGGCCTCCCGAGCCCAGCTCGAGGAAACACCATCTCGGGAAGACGGCATCCCTGCCGACCTAGAAGAGGAGCTAAGAGTATACGGATGCCAACTAATCCAACAGGCCGGCATTTTACTCTATCTTCCTCAAGTGGCCATGGCGACTGCGCAAGTCCTCTTCCAAAGATTCTGGTTCGTGAGCTCGATGAAGAACTACGGGATCAAGGTGAGTCAGACCCTGTAAAAGCCTTGATCGTGTGAGAGGCCCGACTGAACGCAGCTGGGGGATTCTTGCTCGGTCAGGACATCAGCATCGGCGCACTTTTCCTCGCCACGAAGCTTGAAGAACAACGACTTCGAGTGCGCGACCTGATCAATGTCTTCGACTACTTGATCAAACGCGACCTCCATACGTCGAAGTCCAATCTGGGTCCACGCGCGCTGGAGCTCGCCGGACTTGTTCAAATCGGGGACGTGCGACAAATGGCCCCAAGACTACAATCTTCCATCCTGGATGCCGACCAGAAAAAGAACGGGTCGAAGCAAAAGCAACGAGCAGATGCTCCGAATCATGGCTTGGAGCACTCGTCGCCTTTCACATATACGCCGACGGCATACTTTGCGCAGGAGTTCTATGACGCCAAGGACACACTCGTAGTGGCCGAGATGCAGATTCTCAAACGGCTCGGCTTCAATGTCCAGGTCAATCTTCCCTACGCAACCATGGTCAACTATCTCAAGTTGCTCGGTCTGACTGATGGCCAAGCGGGGTCCGCCTCAGATCGAGATGGCGGCGAGGTTGCTCGAAAATCATTCGCGCAGCGAGCATGGTCCTACCTCAACGACGCGTTGCAGACGACTCTGTACTGCCAATTCCCCCCTCACGTCCTAGCCTGCGCGGTCATCTATCTGACGGCCCTGACGAACCGGCCCAGCCCCCTGGCCTTGCCCGTACGACCTCAGCCATGGTGGGCGCTGTTCGACGCGGAGGAGGAAGACCTGCGGATCGTGTCGGCGACGATTCTGCGATTGTATGACGAGTCTGGTTGGAGCAGCATATACGACGAGGCAACGACACCTCCTTCACTGGGCTCGATGGGGCTCGCTTCTCGGGTCCGGAGTGAATGGGGAGGCCTAGTGGACCTCGTGGAGCGGAAAGGTCTGAGAAATTGGATGGAGAGGAGCACGGACCATGCTCATTCCAAGTTGGAGGCGGCGTAAAGGCTCTGCAGTAACCGAGTCACGCAGAAAATGGAGTAAAGGATATCATTTTGTCAAAGCATAACGCGGGTTTCTGAAACCCAAGAGATGAAGATGCGGCAAGGAGTCTTTCACAGTCTGGCGTTGATGATGTCGACGAACTCGGGCTTGAGACTGGCTCCGCCCACGAGGAAACCGTCAATGTCGGGTTGTTGCGCTGTGAAAGAGGCAAGCATGTAAGCGGTCAGACAAGTGGTTCGAGATGGTGCTTCAAAGTCCAGGCTTTGGTGGTACTTACAGAGCTCCTTGCAGTTCTTGGCTGCGACGGAGCCACCGTAGATGATGCGGAGCTTCTCGGCGGTGGAAGAGTCGAGAGCCTTGCCAGCCCACTTTCGGATCTCGGCGTGGACCTCTTGAGCCTGTTGGGAAGTAGCCACCTTGCCGGTACCGATGGCCCAAACTGGCTCGTAGGCAACCACAATCTTGTCCCACTTGTCAGTGGAGACCTTGGCAGCTACAGCGTCGAGTTGACGGACGACGACATCGATCGTCTTGTTGGCCTCTCGCTCTTGGAGAGTCTCTCCCACGCAGAGGATGACGCCAAGGCCCTCGGCGATGGCTGCGGCAGTCTTCTCGGCAACTTCGCCGTCGAGCTCTCCGAATATGGTACGACGCTCGGAGTGGCCGATGATGACCCAAGGAATAGAGGCGTCCTTGAGCTGGGTGACGGAGACCTCACCGGTGAAGGCGCCCGAGGGCTTGTGGTAGGCGTTCTGGGCACTGACTTCGACCCGACTCGAGGACAGCATGTCCTTGACCTTCAACAGGTGGAGCGCAGGTGGAGCGACTATGATCTGAACCTCGGGGTCAAGCTTGGCGTCGAGGATGGTGCGGACCAGCTTCTCTGCGGAAGAGAGGGTTCCGTTCATCTTCCAGTTTCCGCCTGTACATCGAGAACAACAGAGACAGAGATAGGGGAAGAGAGAGAAGAGAGAGAGGGGGAACGTCAGTCGGCAGGGTCCAGATCGATGCAGCAGAGGGAATGCTCACCAATGAACATTTGTCGAGTCATGTTGGGCAATGTTCTATCGATGTTGAGGATGGTGTCGTCGATGTTGGACAAGATGAGAATGGCCTTGTTCGACCCGAAGATGAGCTCCCAACAAGATAATTGATAAATAATAATAAACCTTCTTAATTGAATTATCCTAAAATTTATCTTAAAATGATTCGTCTCCAAGAAGATTCCACCCTTCTGATCGATTCCTGGTGATCTCGCAGGATGGAGAGCTACGGAAGCGATATGGCAGAGACGAGTCGGGCTTCGTGAAGACGATGCTGTGGATGGTCGTGTTGAAGCCGACCACTGGAGTGCTGTGGAAGAGACCAGCTGTCATGCGCATCAGTGATGCCGACCGATTTTTGCTGGTGAATAATGGAATCGAGTTGCGAGTTTCTTTCTTTACTTTGATGTGTGAGGCAATTTGGCTGCAGCGGGTTCCAGCATTTGGGTCGGGGCTCATCTCAAGCTGCCGAGGGAGGCGCGCCAGGGGGGAAGGGAAACCAGAGGCAAGAGATGGAGAAGGTGAGGGAGACAGCGCAAGCTCCTCTCCTCCATGGTGACTGACCACGCCCTCCCATCATCACACCGCACCATCTCCTTGACTCTGGTGCGAACAGGTGGACCTAGCATAGGAAGCGTGTCGGGTGCTCATCACCACTACCATTGCTCGTCATGGCCACGCCGTCCTTCCGCATAAAGCTGAGATTGCCTCCCAGAGAGGATGGAGATGCCTCCGTCGTCACCGCCAGCTCGGCCCAGGACGATACGCTCAACAACGTCGACATGAGTAGCCAGATTGCCTCAGACGACGAAGGCGAAGATGAGGACATGGACGAAGGGCCAAACGACGATGGTGAGTTGGGGTTCATGCGACACAATTTGACCTGCCTCAACGCAATGCAGCTGACCTCCCTGCCAAGCTCCAGAACTGGATGAGCTTGTAGACGAGGTCGATGATCAGGACAGCAGCCCAGCCAAGGCCGGCTCGTCCAGGTCTGCACCCAAGAAGAAGAAGAGCAATAGCAGGTTAACCCAGCCAAGTTCAGCACCAGACAGTCCAAGCTCGACCACTGCTAACGACACTGACAACCTGACGAGCAAGAAGAGGATCATCACCACCCGCGAAGAGACCAAAGGCATGTCCATCGAAGAGCTCGATGCTCTACCCGCGGCCAAGCGCAGGAGAGCCCACCAAGCCAGAGGTGCTAGCGGACCCGGCCGGGGTTGGCGA
>LAXH01000087.1:3889-19060 GCA_001006505.1 Tilletia horrida | reverse complement strand
CCCCCCCCCCCCCCCACCTTTCCCCAATCCTGATGCCGACCTGATCATGCTGACAGCGCGCTTGTATGCTTCTTCCTACAGGGGTCAGAAGCCAGTCTATCACCCGCCTCCCGAAAAGCCAAAGCAGGAGCGATCATCAAGTGAGTTTTGGGAGCCCTGCAGGGCCTGTCTGTCCAAAGCTTCTCTTCAGCTCACCGGCCTGATCCTTATTCGCAACAGCACCCAAAGTCCCGCCCAGCAAATCAAAAGCTGCACCCGCACCCAAAGAAAAGCCTCCTGCGGAACCAGCGGGCCCTCGTCCCAAACCATTCAGATATCCCGTCGCCGCTCCCTTCAAGACGGTGACCATGATCAAGCCATACGTCCGTGTGCCGCTGATCATCCCAACCATCGCACCTTTGGATCGGACGGGTGAAGCAGCTCAGAAAGCGCCTCGGCGATGGACGCAGCGCAAGAGGGAGATCATGAGTTTGGGAGGCAGGCCCTGGAGTGTGCCTACTTGGTTCGGAGGGGAGGACCAGGGCTACCCGCTCGCAGCGGAGAGGGCAGCGGCAGCTGGCACCAGTGCTGGGAACAACAATGCTGCCACAGCCGACGGCAGAGATACACCGGGTGGAGGAGGCACCCCTGCACCGACCACACCGGCTCCAGCGACGAATCCAGCAACTACAGTGCTGCCTACACCATCAGGAGAAACACCAAACGAAGCTCCAGCACCAGCACCAACTACAAAAGGGTCCAGCACTAAATCGTCAGTCAAGCGCATCTCTTTGAGCGGCTCCATGGCAGCCGTGGCTCGGTCAAAGGAAAAGGCGACTCCAGGAAACGCAGGTGGATCGGCAGTAGGCGGTTCTGGCTCGGCAAAGTCGTCACCACTATCCAACACGATTCCCCTCCCCAGCAGCAGTGCGCAGCCAGTGGGAGACTGGCGGGGTTCGAGTCCGGCCTTCTTTGCCGGTGCGCGCAAGAGTCAGACACAGAACCCTAGCCAGAGCCAGTAACGCTTCTCTTCTCGCTTTTTCCGCTTCTCAATACCTCCGTACGTTCGCAGCATAATCGTTGCTTTCCTCCTTTGCCAGAAAGCAACAGCACAGCGTCACCCAACAAACTCCAAATTGTTCACATACTTGTAAACTCGCAACACAAACCTGCAAATTACACTGTACAGACCCCTCTTCCTTCGCTTCGAAAGATGTGCGCGCGCTCAGATGCGATTGAATTAGGTGACCGCGACGTCTACAAGTACAAGCCCTGGGGTGCACCATCATTCTTCCGGTCGATGACTCGCTCTCTCGCCGTAGTGAAGTCCTAGATGTTCAGAAAGGGAAAGAAAAGGGTGTGTGAGCTCACGGACATTCCGAAGATACGACTTTGCATGTGCGCACCTTCTTCGTTACTCTCATACGTCGCTCCCGCAAGGCCAACAGACCGGCTTCTGTGCACATCGATTTGATCTAATGAAGAAGGAAAACAGCAGATGCGAAAGTTTAGCCTTTGAAAAGCTCACTTCGGGATAGGAGCGGAGATACTCACATCGGCACCCGACAAGTCGTCCTTCATCTGTACGAACTCTTCCAAGTCCACGTCTGGGTCCAGGTTCATGCGACCTGTGTGTAGCCGGAAGATTTGCCTAGAGCAAAAGCATACGCGTCAGTCTCGTGCAATTCTATCTCAGGCTCGATCCTCAGAGACTCTTGCTCACATCTTCGTCTTCTGATCTGGTAGAGGGAATTCAATCTTTCGATCGATACGACCTGGTCGGATCAGGGCAGGATCCAGGGTTTCAATCTTGTTCGTCGCCATAATGACCTTGACGTCGTGCCGTGTGTCGAAACCGTCGAGCTGGTTCAACAGCTCGAGCAGAGTACGTTGAATCTCTCGCTCTCCGCCCGAGTTGGAGTCGTATCGCTTCGTACCAACAGCGTCGATCTGGGAAGGCAGCATGTATGCATCAATTTTCAACACGCTTCCGTCAAAATGCATTTGATCCCTGAGTCGCCAGGCATATACTCACCTCATCGATGAAAACAATACTTGGCGCATGCTCATCCGCAACTCTGAACAGCTCTCGCACCAACTTTGGACCATCACCGAGATACTTCTGAATCAGCTCCGACCCAACAATGCGCAAGAAGGTGGCCGAGGTTTGGTTCGCGACGGCCTTTGCGAGCAGAGTCTTGCCCGTACCGGGCACACCGTAGAGGATGACACCTTTTGGTGGTCGGATACCCATTTCTTCGTACAATTCTGGGTGGGTCAGTGGCAATTCGACAGATTCCTGCAACAATTGATCGAGCGCGCGTTTAGCATTTGGTTCCACTTCATGTCCTTAATGAAGGGCACGCGGTCGGAGAGGCGCTTCGGGTGTGTACTCACCTTGATCTCCTGAATCTGCTGCTCCAAGCCTCCAATGTCTGCGTAGCTTTCTGTAGGTGCCTTGTCGAGCTTCATAACGCTGACCATGGGATCCGTGTCATCCTGCAGAACCCCGACAATGGCCATAGCTTTGTGGTGTAGCAAGACGGTGCAGCCCGGCTCGAGCAGGTCCTTGTCGACAAAGCTCATGATGCTGACATAGTACTCAGGCCCGGTCGCGCTGCTCACGATGGCGTGGTCGTCATCAATGATCTCCTCCAGCGAGCCCACAGTCATCGGACTACCGCGCAAATCGTCCACTCTGGTACGCTCCTCAGCATCCTTGTCGTCCTGAGGCTTGAGCCGCTCTTGGTTCTGTACAAATTCCTCTTCAAGGAGGAGATGGTCCTTGATGCGTTCCATCTTGAGCAGTTTGAGCTTGCATCGGGTGCTGGGTGAGACCGCGGGCAGTTTGGAGGCAGCATCGGGTCCGCGCTTCTTCTTCTTGCCGACGCGGGTGGGCAACGGAGGCTCCCACTTCTTTTGCTGGTCCTTCTTGGACTTGTCGTCCTTGGGCGGACCTCTGCCGGCACTTCCACTTGGAGCTTGACCCTGACGGAATCAAATGATGCGGCAAAGGAGCCAAAGCTGTCAGCCATACTGTCAGATAAAGACACATTTAGGGGCACTCTAGTACGTACCATAGCTTGAGGATGTTGTGTGTTGTTGCGGAAGTTGGATAGCTGAGACGTGGTCGAGCGCGAGAATTGCCTGAGCGCCGGCCAAGTTGACGGTGTCCGCCCTCAAGTGACGCGCGTTCTCACTGCAGTTGTGGGTGTTGCCATGCAGCGGATCGCATCCTCCCCCAGCGCCACAAAATCCGATCCTGATCTTCAAAATTCGTTTTGCAGGTCAGAAATTCCAACAAAATTGCAGGAAATTGCAGTTGCCACCAGAGCACTGGGACAATGGGAGATCTCTCTCCTTTCCTTGTGTGTGTGAGCGGAAACATGTGGGAAAGGGCAGGCTGAATGCTCCAATTGACTGAATTGACCTCAGGACCTTGGCTGTCGATTCCATCTTCGCTTTTCCCCCATGGCGGCCGTCCTGCTACTCGTATGCTCAGAGGAAATCGATGAAAGGTGTTGCAATCCGAGCTGTGCCGAGGTCCAGATTTAAACCAGTGAAAATCAAGACATTCCAGCCTTCGGACCCTGGTCGAGCCGCGATGAGTGAGTGAGCTGGAGAAAGTAGAGCAGTAGTGACGGGACTTGTCTGCCACCTCAACGGCAGTCCAAGCACCAGATGGAGGCTGAGGGGCATAGACGCCTGCAGAATGCAGATGAAGGAGAGATATGTACATGAAAGTGGACAGGCGGACAAGGCACCTTGATGAAGTGGAGATCCTTCCCCCATCAAGCCACCCTGCTGCATGCTGTTGTCGATTTAATTCGCATCTCTTTTCCTTCCTTGTTTGAAAACTGTAACACAAACTAAAAGTAGAGCGGGAGAGAGGGGATCAGCAGCAACCGGACAGCCATCTGGCCACAAGGCAGAGAGAGACAAGACAGACAGCGCCAGCCACGCAGACAGACTGGAGGCGTCCCTCACAAGGAACAAGTAACCGGAAGCTGGAACGTTTGCGTGCGAGTGGGAATTATTTCACACCTCCCTCTCCCTCTCACCACACAAAGCTCCAGCCTTTATTAAGTTCTCACGCACCTCTCCCTCAACTCGACACCATTGTCTACGGCCTTCCTCTCACTCTCAGGCGGGCGCGCACCCGCTCATCCGGATCCGCCGCTGCCACCGGCCTGCAAGCTGGTCCCTGCTTCCTCCCTTTCCGCAACAACGGGATCTCAACTGGAATCTCTTCGATTCCAATAAAAGACGGCAATTCTCAATCCTCCCCCATTTCACCTTCTCGTCGCTTTTGCCCACATCCTCTCGGGTGCAGCTATTTCGCCGCTCAAGACGGGAACCCACCACAAGAGGGACACTTCACCTCCCCACCCGGGATCCCTCTGAGCAAGCACCTTTCACAATTGTCACATCCGATACTCGAATGGACTCAGGGATTCGAAGCGTGTAGTCCCCACCTCCCAAAATGCTGAAATACACTGGAGCGTCGTCTGGCTCTCAGCCGGGAACCACAACAGCAGGAGGCTTGCCACAACCAGGCTCGATACCTCGGCCTATGGGATCCACCTCGGCCTTGCCCGTTCCTCCACCGATACCATCTGGTTCGGGGCCCGTCGCTCCTCCTCCGCCTCCAAAAATCCCAAAGCGTCGAGGCAGACCTCCGCTCAACCGACCCAAGCCTGGCGCAAATGCAGGAGACGGAGCATCAAATGCATCTGCCTCTCCCTCTCCTTCGAAGCCACCGTACACTGGCAAGAAGCGAGGTCGGCCACTGGGGTCCACCACCAAGAAACCAACTTCCCAGCCTCCTCCGCCACCCCAACCGCCTGCCAATAATGGGCTCAGCGCAAACTCGGCCTCCGTCATCATCTCCTCACTGGCATACACCCCAGCTGATCCATCCAATCACCCGCTGCGCAAGCAGGCTCAACTCGAACCGGCGCCCTTGCTTCGGTTCAACACGGACCCACTCAACACAATCCAGTACGAAGGTGCGGGCCCGAGGATACCCACACACGTTTCTGTCCCTCACGATATGCCCTCTCGATCAAACACACGAGTCTTTGGGCTGGAGGAGGCTCCAGTCTTCCGACCGACTGTCGAAGAATTTGCGGATCCGATAAAATACATTGCATGGATCGCCTCACCCAATGGTGGCAATGCAAAGGAATACGGCATTGCAAAAATCATCCCGCCCGAGGGTTGGACACCAGACTTTGTTCTCGACCAAGAGGTGAGTCGTCCTCGACTAGCGAACCGGAATTGCCACTGCGCGTTCCTTCCGTTTTTTCTCATCTCGCATTTTCACCTCCTGTGCCCTCGATATTGTATGCTGACCTGGATTTGCACTCTCCTCTCCGTCCAGAAATTTCGCTTCCGTACTCGCTTGCAAAGACTCAACTCCCTGAGCGCCGAGGCCAGAGCTACGCTCAATTACCATGAGCAGCTGCAAAAGTTCCACTCTCAGCAGGGCCACAAGCGTGTCTCCATCCCCATCATTGACAGAAAGCCAGTCGATCTCTACATGCTGCGCCGCATGGTAGACGCCCACGGCGGCTTCGATGCAGTTGTCAAAGCTCGACGATGGTCAGAAGTCACACGCAATCTCGGATACCCAGAGAAGGACGCTCCTCAGCTCTCAGCCCAGGTCAAAGCTGCATATGTGAAGATCATCTTACCCTTCGAGCTCTTCCTCGCCAAAGCCAAGGAACAAGGTCGCACCGTCAACTTCTCCACTACAGCAGCTCCTGGTTCCAATGGCGGCATGACCATGGCTGGCTCCGCACACCTCTTGACTGATTCTGGTCAGGTCAGCGGTGTCGCGCAGCTGCAGATGACGATCAACGGCACCTCACCTAGTCGACTGAGTGCAGTGGTCAAGGAGATCACTAGCAAGGACACCGCAGCAGCTGCCGCGGCCCCTGCTGCTGCTGCTGCTTCTACCACAGCCGCGTCCACCCCACTCCCATCCGCAAAGTCGACTCCTCCCCCATCGCAGAAGAGCACGGGCAGCCCTGCGCAGCGGCAGGCTTCAGAATCAGGCACCGCTGCTTCGACGGAACCTTCAACTGGCGACAAGGAATCATCTGTACCTGCGTCTGTATCCACTCCCACCAAGAGCACTGACGAAGTCCCAGCGGCGGCCGCCTCTGAAGCAGGCCCATCAAGCGCTGGCGCCACCGATAAGAATGCGGTCGTCGCTGCTGCTGGTGGTGATGGTGCTGCGGAGGAGTCAGGCCTACCTGAGAGCAAGAGCTGGAGCGAGGAGCTTCTGGCTGCTGGCTTGTCGCATGAAGAAATAGCGCAGATAGAGGCCGAGGCGGCCGGCAAGCGACGCAGCTCGAGAAAACGAAATGACACAAGTGAGTTCTCCTCAAAACACTCCTGAAGCTCATCATACATTGCGAAGGCCACTGCATATATGCTGATCTGATTTCTTCTGCTCTTTCTGTTTTGCAGCTACCACTCCGGCGCCATCCACACCCGTAGCTGGGCGCAAGCGCAAGCATGCCGACGACAACGCACCTCGCGTGGTAGAAATACTGACGACGCAAGGTGCTGAGGAGCAGGTAAGTTGGACACATGCGGTACGACTACGGCTTTTGCATATGAGCAAGAACTGATCCGAGGACAAACCATCTCATTTGCTTGCTCCAGATGTGCGAGATTTGCTTGCGTGGCGACAACGGAACTTCGATGCTGCTATGCGACGACTGCAACCGTGGCTACCACATGTTCTGTCTCGATCCTCCCCTCACCACCATCCCCAAGTCTCAGTGGTTCTGCCCACCATGCTTGGTCGGGACGGGCAACGATTTTGGCTTCGACGACGGAGAAACACACTCGCTGCACAGCTTCTGGCAACGTGCCGAGCTGTTCAGAAACTCATGGTGGAGCATCAAGAAACGGCAAGAACAGGAGTCATCGATGCGTGCGGCCGCATTTGGAGAAGCGATGGCCAAGCCTGGTAACCAGGCGTCGACATCGACTGATGCAACGAAGGCTGTAGTACAATCGAATGGAACGGCCTCGTCACCAGCGGCTGAGACAGCTAGTGACGAAGATGTCACGATGGCTGATGCGCCTGCTGGTGCAGCTGCGACGGGGGCATCTACAGCCGCTTTTCCTGTCGCGGTGTCGTCGTCGTCAGCAGCACCAGCACCAGCAAAAGCAAAAACCTCTCCAACGACGAGCTCCCCTCCTGCCGTCAAGTCGCCTCCGGATGAAAAGGAATTCCGTGGTGTCGGGAGAAGGATACCGGGCACGAGCTACTACATTTCTGAAGACGAGGTGGAGAGAGAGTACTGGCGACTGGTGCATAGCTCACAGGAAGCGGTTGAGGTCGAGTATGGTGCTGACATTCACTCCACAACACATGGAAGGTGAGTAATATTCGAGCATCAGCTATGACATCTGGACAAAGTGCTTATCTCAGCTCTGGTCAATCCCTCCCTTTCAAGCGCTCTGCCAACCTTGGAAACTCATCCCGAGAATCCATACTCCAAGGATGCATGGAATCTGAACAATCTGCCGATCACTTCTGGGTCTTTGCTGCGCTACATAAAGTCCGACATATCCGGCATGACAGTGCCTTGGATTTATGTCGGGATGATGTTCTCGACGTTCTGCTGGCACAACGAAGACCACTTCACATACTCTGTCAACTACCAACACTGGGGCGACACCAAGACATGGTACGGTGTTCCCGGCGCCGATGCTCAGAAGTTTGAGGAGGCGATGCGGAGGGTCGCACCCGACTTGTTCGAGACTTCTCCGGACTTGCTCTTCCAGCTGGTCACTATGATGAGCCCGGAACGGCTACGGGAACAAGGGGTGCGAGTCTATGCTGCGGACCAACGACCGAACGAGTTCGTCGTCACTTTTCCGAAAGCTTATCACAGCGGCTTCAATCAAGGATTCAACTTGAACGAGGCCGTCAACTTTGCTCTGCCGGACTGGATCGACACGGGTCTGGAATGCGTCAAGCGCTACCAACAGTTCCGCAAATTTCCAGTATTCTCGCATGATGAGCTCCTGTGCACCATTCTACATCATCATTTGACGGTCAACAGTGCGTCTTGGTTACGGGCCCCGATCAGCGACATGGTCGACCGCGAACTGGAGCGACGTCGCGCGCTTCGGGATCAGATTAGATTGATGCCGACCAGCATCGAGGAATGGGACCGACCCGAGGAGGAGTACCAGTGCGGACATTGTAACATGTTCAGCTACCTGAGTCAGGTCACATCACCCACCAGCACACGGGCAGCCTGTCTCGAGCACGCTGCAGAGGTTTGTGGAGCGGACAAGTCGAAGTGGACGCTTCGAATGAGATATGACGACGAGTATCTTCGGTCCATGCAGACCAAGGTTGCGGACCGTGCCGGTCAGCCTGCCACGTGGAAGGTGCGATTCCGCAAGGTGCTGCTGGGAAGCACACGGCCTGGATTGAAGACGTTGCGCACCCTTTTGGCCGATGGAGAACGAATCAAAGGTCTTCCAGAAGTGGAACAGCTTCGCGCTTTCGTCGAAAAGGCGAACGATTGGGTAGAGCGAGCGAATGCTGTCATTTCCCGTCGAAGTCATCGCGTACCTCACGATGTTGTCCAGCGTCGCGCTCTTGGCGGAGAATTCGCCTTGTACGACTTCCTGCCTCAAAGCTCGAACAATGGCTCCGCTCCGACCCCAGTCCCGGCGTCCAAACAGGAGCAAGATCGATCACCGGAGACGGTTCGAGCTTTGCTTGAAGAAGTCGAGAACCTTGGCTTCGATGCTCCAGAAATCACGACTCTGAACAGCATAGTGTCAGACATATCTGAATTTGCTAGACGGGCGGACCGCATTCTTGAGGGCGCCAAGGAAGAACGACCTGCCGAGTTGGAGGAGTGCTATGCGGTCTATGACTTGGGCGAAAGCATCAATGTCGACATACCACAACGTGCCGAGCTGAAGTCCTATCTCGCTCGCCGTCTGTGGACGGCATATGCGACGATGACGGCAGCCGGCGCTAGCACTCGCAACACTTCGCTGGATGCGGAACAGCTTCTGACTGCCGCAAAGCAGCTTGGAATTCCTGAAGACGAGCCGCTCCTCGCCGGGTTCAAGGAGCAAGTAGACCTGGCGAAATCGTGGGCCCAACGAGCCAAGGCCGTTTTGGACAATCGGGCGCCTCAATCCAAAATCACCTTTGAGCAGATGGATGAGCTGCTGAGACCTCAGCCGCACATGGACTCATTCCTGCACCGCGATCTGGATGAGCGCTTCAAGATGATGAAGGGTTTGGCTGACAAAGCCGCATGGCTCCTTCGTTCTCAAGAGAGCGAGAACCGCAAGGCGTTCTGGAACCGAAAGCCAGAGGATCCCACGACAGCGATCAGGGGTGCCAAGGAACTCTTGAAGCAGATCGACAACATGAACTTATTGATCCCTCCCGCCGAAACGATCAGGACAAATATCGTTCGGCACGACTCCTGGGTCAAGCGTTTCGAAGACGTTGTCGTCTCAGCTTTCAGCCCCGGGATGACGCCAAAGAAGCCTCATCTCGAAGCCATGATGGATGCACTCTGCATGGAAATCTCCCACACTGCTGATCCAAGGGACCACTACCCGACTAATCCGGCATTGCGCCTCTGTGTGTGTCGTACCACAGAGATGCCTCCGCCAAGGCATCCGGAGACCCGGCTTTGCTCATCATGCGCGACAATGTACCACCTTCCCTGCATCAAGATCGAGGAACCGTGGATCTACAAAGACTGGGAAGAGGCGACCAAGAACTGGCGGTGTCCGGTTTGCGATCCTACCAAGCTTCCTGCTCTGCTTCAACATCGTCAAACTTTGGGCCTTGGTGCCATAGCTCCACTCGTGGAGGAGGAGACTTGGCAGCCGCAGAGCTTCTTGTTCCTTCCGGTCCGCTACTTCGCCTTGTCTGCCGCCCTCGACCAGCTGCGAGGCCTGACCCAGGTCGTGGCCGATTTCTTGAAGACCGGGCCATCTCTTGATGTACCGAGGGAAGCTGCTATGCTCAGACATTCGATGCGCAAAGTCTTGGCATGTCCTGTGAACGTCACTCTACCGGACGGTGCTAGTGCTATGGATGTCATCCGACGAATCATTCTGCGGTGGTCCAACGTGGATGAGAAGGGCAAACGCCTGCCCGCTCTGCCGCCGCCGCCTTCCTTGGATTCGACCCATGGCGAGCGACCCGCTAAGTTCCCTTCTCTTGCACCGCCTTCTCAACGTGCCAGTCCGAGACGATCGCCGGTGCCTGTTGCAGGTTCGAATTCATCCACTGCAGTTGATGCAGCAGGCCGAGCCAAACAAGTTCAAGAAACACATCACGCTGTCTCTGCAAATACGTCTGCTTCCACTTCGGAGATTCCGCCGGAAGCTGCACCTTCGCATGGCGCAGAAGCCGCACCTGCTCAGGACGAACAAGGTGTGCAGAACACCTCTGATGTTGGAGCGGTTGACGACGAAGGCCCTTCACGAACGGCCATGGTCACGTTCCCGTCTGCTAAGGATCTGAATCTTGGTGGTGCTACAACTACGCGATATGACCCGATTACGGATACACATCGCTCTAATGACGCCGGCGCGTATCGGGACCAGGAAGAGGAGGAGTGGAACGATGCCGACATGGTAAGTTTGCCAAACACGGCTTTAGATTGTAAGCTTTTCTTGACAGAGTTCGATCGACATCTCACTGGCTCTTTCCATTTTGATCTGTTTCAGGTGCCTGCCGAGAGAAGCGCGCGCCCAGGTGAAGCAAGTCGTACTGCTGAACAGGCTGACGAAGCGATGGCAGAATCGTCGCGTGAGAACGCAGCAGACCGCCAACCAGGAGCTGCAGATGGTCGTACGTCTCCCCAGCCAGGTTGGCCAAGGAGAAAGCGAAAGGCGCAGCTGATTTTCGAAGAGGAAATCGGCCCGCATCGACGAGGGGATAATGCGACGGCTCAGTGCCTGTGCAAGCTTCACAGAGAGGCCGAGATGATCACCTGCGAGCGATGCTCCAATTGGTTCCACCTCGACTGCGTAATGATGACGCCATATCAGGCAAGGAGCGATCAGAAGTGGACGTGTCCTTTCTGCTGTCTCAAGCTGGAGCGCAAATATCAGTATGCGGAGATCAAAGTCAAAGACGAAGGTGTGTATTCGCGTTCGCACGCTTTCGCCGCCCGTAATTCACTGACAGTCATGTCCCCGTGCAGAATGCCCGCCTGGCTACTATGTCGATCTTCGGGCCACTATGCGATCGCCAAAGGACGTCATACGGAAGCCGCAGCACTGGATGCTGTCCAATCATCGACGCATTGTCTTGAATCTCTTACGCTTCATCCCAGCCGCCCACCTTCGTGGAGATGGGACATTGCCGGATCAGGAGAGTGACGACGGAGACGCTCCGGTTCGGGAGCGTCCGAGCTGGGGTCGCAAGGAAGATTCGCAATCTGGGCCGAGTGCCGGAAGAAGCGAGGACCGAACGGACCGAGACCCGCTGGATGATGACTTCAGGAGCCATCATGTCGAATCGAGTAGAGCGCGACCGCTGTCCCCAGATCCAGAACCTAACTATGGCGTGACGGCACATCGCAGAGCTAGTAACCACTCCGGACGCGGCCGGGTGGTGCCTGGAAGGGGCAGACCAGAGGATCCCACGCATGAGCGGCACCGACAGGGAATGCAGAATCTGTACGCACGAGGGGTGACGGATGCCATGATATCCAAGTGGTGCATTGGGTGGAACGGTCATCGCTTAGTCTATCCACATGAGGATCCAACAGGGAGAATCATCGAACTTGACCTGGGCTCGTCCATCAATCTCGCCCCGGATGATCCCGACGGCACCAAATTTATCCTCGCTCGCATCGCCAGGAAAGAGGAGGACGACAGGATGTACGGTATGCGACCGGGTTGGGGCGGTGGACCTTTATCTGCAAGGCGTGCACCCGAATATGGCCTCATGGCTCCGTCCTATCGAGACGTTGGTTCCTCGGCCTTTTCACCTCGTGATCAGCCGTACCGGGAGATGCATGATGGGCGACATCCCGGACCAAGCAGGCTATCCGGACCCGCACAAGGGGTGCCGTTGCCGTTGCTGAGACCAGGTTCTGAATACCCTCGTTCGTACGATCGTGCATATCTTCGTCCATACGAGCGTCAAACGGATCCCTGGGCGGGGCGGGCCTATGGCTATGATCCCTACCGTGAACCAGTTGACCCTCGAGACTCTCACGCGATGGTCCCTCCTCACCGGTAAGTCTTGCATTTGACTGGCTCTCGGCGGGTGTTGGAAGCTGACATAGGAGGGTGTTTTATCGCTTGTAGTGGGCCGGAGGCTGCCTCCTATTTCTACGAATCTCGGCACGAGCCCCGAAATGAGCCTCGTCCCAGCCGCGATCTAGACTACCATGGCCGGCCCTTCCATGCGTCCAGAGCATGGCAGACTGGTCGTAGGTCCCCACCGGAAAGGATATGGGCACCTCGAGGCAGTCAGTCTGCCTTCAACCCTCCCGCTGCTCGTGCTCCTGCTCCAGGGCCTGCTCCAGTTCCGCCCCCATCTCTGGTGAGTGTTACGCAGGCCGTAGCGGCTGCTCACCTAGCCTGTCCGCTGATCATTTCATTCTTTCCCTGGTTCTCTTTATCAGAAGAGGACAACTCCTCCAGGCTCCATTAGCCGCGATGTGAGACTCTCGTCGGGACCTAGTCCACAGCTGTCCACCAGTCGAGTATCATTAACAGATGCTGAACCTTTCCGTAGCGGTAGTGTCGGTCGCGTGTCGAACCCTGATGCCTCATCATCATCGGGCCGACCTCGACAGTCACCGTCCACGTTCCCACAGTCTCTTGCTTCCACGCCCTCGATCACGACCGACGGTCTGCCGGCGACGATGACTGCTGCCGAGCGCGAGCTGGAGCTGCAACGGATCAAGGACCTGGCGCGGTCGCTGCGTCCGGACATGACCGAGGCAGAGCTGGACGAAAAGTGTCGCTCTCTCTACCAGTGAGAAATCCGATCCCTCCGATTTGCATCGGACAATCAGGCCATCGTGGCTACTTCTGTTTCCCGTTTTCTCTTTTCTCTCACACTTTGCTCTCCCCGAAAAAGAGGTCGCCAGCAGGGAATCCTTATGCAACCTTTCCTCCGATGCTGTGCAAGATCCAGCCGCTCGAGTCATCCATACCAACGAACCTAACCAACCCAAAGATTTTTTCCAAACAAGTTCTCACCAGTCCCAAGCCAAGCACCCTAAATGTAGTCCATGTAATCTGCCTCGAAATCTGTTCAGCAATGCTCAATCAGCAGCCGACTGTGCACTCCTTGAAAGCATTGGAGGTATATGGTTGTCCACGGCCCTGTAAGTTGAAAGACGTCCGGAAGCTGCCCGGCCAAAGTGTATGGGTTATCATTGGTCCTTTGGGAGGAAGGCTTCCAAATCTGCACCCTGCTGCCTATGTTTGGCAATCTCCTTTGCCCAAGGCTCATGCTGTCCATACTTTTTGATCAGCCTGGCGAGCTCCGCGCGTTGGTCCTGCAACGATTGGGGCATCTGGCCCTGATACACGTCCTCAAACATGCTCGTGATCGACGGCCTCATCCGCTTCTCCGCCCTGTTGATGGCCCGGAGCAGATCAGCGCGGTGCTGCTTCTTGATGGCCTCTTCTTCTTCGTCGGACCACCAGCTGCGCTCGTGGAGGAAGTTGCGCATCCGGTGCAGAGGGTTGTCGAGGCGCTTCCAGTCTTCGACGCGGTCTTTGGAGCGGTAGGCCGAGCTGTCGTCGCTGGTGGAATGATGGCCGACTCGATACGACATCAGTCTTTTTTTTGGGAAAACCGGGACACCCCCCCAAAAGGGATTGGAGAGCAAAAAGGGAAGAACATCGCGCCAAGGACGTCAGCCCATGAAGCTTATGAAGGCGTGTTGGACCCGTCGTCGTCGGTTTTTCCAGGCAAAAGGAGATCGATTCCGGCGATGCACTCACTCAAGCAGAACGGGTCTCGAATTGCTCAGGATTCTCTGTTTGGCCCCTGCGACCGCAGCGCGCACGGCGAACACGTCGTTTCCATCGACTCTGAGACTGCAGAATTAAGGACATCAGGCCACAGGGGAGGAGTTTGATTCAGCATCATGCTTCACCCCATCCTGGAAGCCTGAACTCACGTGTCCATGCCATAGCCGGGACCTCTGCTGGCAATGCCGTCGCCTGCTCAAATCGCAGAATGAAGAAAATCAGCTCGCGTCTCGGAAATCACATCTCAACACGTCGCTTCCCGAGAGGGTCGAAAACGCTACCCACCTTTGTATTGTTCGGTCGCGGGTGTGCTGATAGCAAAGCCATTGTTGCGCACAATGAACCTGGAAATTTTTTTTCAGCGGTCCGACGTTGGCGAGAAAAAGAAATGAGAGGAGCCACTTCGGGTCAGCTGCCTGGACTCATCTGAGCGCGCGCCCCCGCCTCTTTGGAGCTGTCCGGGTGCGGCACGTTTAAAGAAGAACTCACAAAATGGGACAGTCGAGCGTGCTAGCCATGTTGACACCTGCATGAAAATCGCCTTCGCTCGCCGCTCCCTCGCCAAAGTAGCAGGCCACAATGTCGTTCTCCCTGCCGCGGGTGCGTTTGAGGGCGTAGGCTGCTCCTGCAGCTTGTGGGATCTGCGTGGCCAACGGTGAGGAGACGGTGTGAAACTTGTGTTCGGGCGAGCCAAAGTGGATTGGCATCTGTCTGCCTCCGCCGACGTCGTCTGGGGAATCAGTTTGCGCAAAAGAAAGAGGGTCAGCAAGAAACGTTTTTTTTAAGTACTTTTCAATCTGGTCCCCCTTTTTTTGGTTCGACTCACCTTCTGTGCCGAAGACCTAGAGAGAGAGGGAGAGAGAGAAAGATACACAAGACCTTGAGCTGAAAGCGTGTATCAAGAGGAAAGTGGAGGTGATGTGTGCACACCTGAGCCATCATCTGATCGAGAGTGCAGCCGCGCCAGAAGAGGACGCCGCTCTCTCGATACTGGCTAAAGACTTCGTCGTTGGGTCCCAACCCGGCCGCGCTCCCGATGACGGCTGCCTCTTCGCCTGCAGAGGTCATCATGAAGCTGATTCGGCCTTGGCGCTGGGCATTGCTGAGGATGAGATCAAAAGCGGGGAGGAAGAGCATAGTCTCGTACATCTTGCGCGCTTCCTC
>LAXH01000086.1:56670-68054 GCA_001006505.1 Tilletia horrida | reverse complement strand
ACAGCATCGAAGCTTGCCCTCGATCAGAGGTAAGTCACTCTTCTCAGCAGCTCCGTACCTTTTTCCCTTCACCAGATCAGCTGACAATGTGCCTTCCTGTCCCTTTCCCATCCTCCATCCACTTTCCATCATCGACATGGCCATCGCCATCACCATCATCAACATCACCAACCTTCAATCACCGAGACGCATGCATTTCCCGTCTCCTACTCCGAGCTCAAGCACACGATTGATTTCTCCCTACCGACATGGCCGATGTCGGAAAGCTACCAACTAGTTTTTGCGTGTCAGATTCAAAAATGCATGGGGAGTACCGTGCTCCGTGTTCATAGCTATAGGCACGCTCCAGTAAAAGAAACGTTTGGTCCAGACCTGCACCCAGCCCTGGCTGGCGTCTCACCAGAAACGCATGAATGAAGACTTTCGTGAATTTCGTCGAGTTTGGTTACAACAGAACAGACACCAGGTGGCCCAAAGCTTTGAATCCCGCACAGGATGATCCTATTTATATTGGCCCCGATCTTTTACATGTCTGTCATTGTGATAAGATGAGGAGTGCAGCGTCCTAGCTCATAGCTTGGATGGCTCCAGGTAGCCGTTGGATTGCAGCCATGCCTCGACGTCGGCGGCGTCGCGTTCCAGCCACTGAGAGTTCGCTCGGACGGAGTCGAGACCTTGCTGCAGTCCCATCGAGAACTTGCCAACGTCCTTGTCCTGAATGAGGGTAAAGAAGAATCCAACATATGCGTCAGGGTACTTTCCGATCAAACTTTTTGCCGCATCATCAAAGAACTTACCGCGAAGAACTTTTGGACATCCTCCACATCCGCATGAGTCGTGAGGCTGCTGAACGAGTACTCGACCAGTCTCGAGAGCGAAAAGTTGCCCTCGAACGCCTTGGCCAGCTGCTCGAAGCGGCCCTTGGTCTCGGCCCATAGCAGGCGGCGGCTGGTCCGGTTTCCGCTCAGGCCCGCAAAGAAGTACATCCAGTCTTGCAGCTTGACGTCGCCGCTGAACAGGAGCTCGACGGTGCGCTTGTGCAGGGCCCCCTTGTCCGAGGCACAGAGGGCCAACATGGCTGCAATCTTGTGGTTGGGGGTCGATGGCTTCTTGTACACCTTCAGCACTGTATCGCAACAAGGATAGAGACGGATCGTCAGCAGTGGCTTCATGAACCAGAGCTTTTCAAGAAGGCGAATGAAACTCACAGGCCTCATATTCTGCCTCGCCACCCAACCTGGCAGCCGTGTAGAAGACGGCCTGAAGCAGATCGTTCGGCACCTTGGACTCGTCTCCCGACTCCACGATAGGTGCAAATCGCTTCTTAGCCTCCTCAATCGCCCACGCATCATCCGCCGCCAGCGCAGCCGTCACAACAGTCGTTCTCAGATCACGCTTCTCCGCACTCTCATCCTCCGAGCTGTCGAAGCCGAGCTCCTTGGCCAGAGGACCGAACACCTCTGCGCGGAACTTGCTCAGTCCCTTGCGAGTAGCCTCAGGCTGCTCGAACCACACGCTCGCGAGCTGAGTGAGCGTCTTGGCCGCGGCCGAGTTGACCAGGTACGTCTGTTCCTTGCGCAGGGCCGAGATGAGGTTCAAAGCGCCCGAGGTCTTGCTGTAGCCGGCCCGGGCCAGAGTGGACGCGTCGGTGATGAGACCGACGCGGTCTTCGAGCGTGAAGCCGCTCTCGGGCTTGGCCGCTTCCTCGCCCAGCTTGGCGAGACGCTCGGGCGTGTAGGCGACGCGGTAGACTCCAATCGTGTCCGCATTCAGCTTCCAGGCCGACTGAGCAGCTCCCTTGAGCGGGATGGTCATTTCGCGCTCCGAGTCCAGAACCACCTTGTTGTCCGTCGTCGCGGTTCCGTTGGCATCGACTGTGCGCAGCGAGAGGGGAACGTACCACAGGGTCTGGTCCTCCTCCGGCTTGACGTCGCCAGTAGACAAGAAACGGTTCTGGCGGATGCGAATCGCATCCTGCTCCTCAGTAACCGTGATCACAGGGAAACCTTGCTTCCACACCCAGGCACTCATGATTCTGGGAATGTCCAGGCCAGAGGCCTCGGAGATGCCCTTCCAGAGATCGGCAGTGACCGCGTTTCCGTAAAGGTGGTTCTTGAGGTAGATCGAAACACCCTTGAGGAAGACGTCCTCGCCGATCATGTGGGCAAGCATCTTGAGAACGGAGGCACCCTTGGAGTAACTGATCGCATCGAACACCTGGTTGACGGCGTCCTCGACATTGTCTCCCTGGAGGAGGACCTCGATGGGGTGAGATGAGCGCTTGGCGTCGAGCTCAAGAGCACGAGATAGATGGTTGTTGACGAATTCGGAGCCAGATCGCCACTCAGGGTAAATGCGGTCGAGAATAATGCTCTGTTACGGCAAAAGACGCGTCAACAAGCAAATTTATAAGGCGGGAAGATAACAAGGGTGCCAGGCTCACCTCTCCCATCAAAGTCGCGAAGGCCTCGTTGAGCCAAAGCTGTTGCCACCACTCCATCGTGACGATATTACCGAACTGTGAAGCGAGAACGCGTCTGAGTCAAAATAAATGCACATCGGAAACGCGCATCACGACACGCATCTGATGATGACGAGTCGCTACCTGCCATAAGAGACAATTCGAGACGAGAAGCGAGAAGACTCACCCATTGATGAGCCAACTCGTGACTCTGGACCGAGGCAGTGATCTTCTTGGCCGCAAGACCGGCCTTCTTCTCATCATACAGATAGATACTTGTTCGTCCAGTGATGAGACCCCAGTTCTCCATTGCTCCAGCGTCGAAGTCGGACGCGACCAGAGTGTCCAACTTGGGCAGAGGGTACTCCAGGTCGAAGACCTCTTCGTACACGGGCAGAGCCTTGGCCTTAACGTCAAGTGCGAATTGGGCCTGGTGAATGTACTCGGGGGTGGTGTAGATGCGGAGGGGGACCTTGCGACCAGTCTTGGTGGTAGTGTAGCTCGATTCGAGATGGACAAAGGGTCCGTTTGCCCAGGCGACGAGGTAGGAAGACACGATGGGAGTGGTCTCGAAGGCGGTTATGGACCACTCGTCGCTCTTGCCCTCGGTGCTGGCAGTACCTTCGGTCTTGCCCTCTGTTTTACCCTCAGTCTTGCCGACTGCATCTGCGCCCTCCTTGGGAGCGGCATCGGCCAGTTCGAGCTCGGCGGCGCGGAGAAGCTTGGTCTGCTCAGTAAGAGCTATGGGACGCGTCGATTTGGCAGGCATGTTGGCGAGCGCAACAGTGTCGGAGCGGTGAATCATAGTGATGGCATACGTGGCCTTGACTGCGGGTTCATCCCAGCCAGGGAAGGCGCGACGGGAGGAAGTGGGCTCGAACTGGGTGAGAGCATAGAAGCCCTTCTTGCCCTCGTGTTCCCAGGTGGCTCGGTAGTAGCCCATCATCGAGTTTCCAATGTCGGCGCCAAAGGCAATGGTGAGGGTTGCCTTGGATCCCTTGGGGAGAGAGGCGCCCGAGGCAAGCTTGAGGGAGGCGCGCTCGTGCTTATCATCGATGTTGAGTGCGGAGATGGAGTTGGAGGAGGTCTTGAGTGCTTCGGAAGTGAGGAGGGCCTTGCTCAGGCGAAGGCGGGACGCGTTGAACTCGATCGTGTCGGTGTCCTTGAGAATTTCAAGCTGAATGGAGACGACACCTGAGAAGGTAAGAGCTTCGAGGTCAGACTTGATGAGGATGTCGTAGTGGGAGGGCTTGACATCTTCGCTGAGCCGGAACCATTGAGACTCGTTGTTCTTGTTGTTGGAAGTAGGAGCGCCTGAGGAAGACATGGTGGAGCCGCCTGGTGTTGTGAGGAGGAAGGCTGAGGGGGAGTGGAAGCGACAGTAGGTGCGAAGTTGCTGAAGAGGATTCTGCTGGCCAAAGAGGGAAGACAAGGGCGATGACAAAGACAGGCAGATGGCGATGATGGGGAGGATGAAGAGTGAGCAAATGAATCTGCTGCTGCTGCTGGAGCTCATGTACCTGAGTGATACAGAGCTAGGAAAGAGAGACGTACTCTGATAGGAGAGGTAGCAGTGATGGAGGGACTGCTGCTGCCGTTGATGAGGTTGGTGATGGAAGTTGTTTTGCTGGGGGGACCGAGTCGGGTCGGAGTGGTGTTGGTTGATGCTAGGACGGCTCTTCTTGTGAGAACAGGAAGCAGGCCAAAGCGCATCTACGGTAGGAGAACACAGGGAGACGTTGGAAGCAAAGGCAGGAAGGAAGTTTCGATCCGCTTCTGACGTGTGCTTATATACCACTTCGTTGTTGCTGTTCTCGATGAGCGTACTGACTTGTATGCGTAGGCTGAGCAACGCAACAGAAGATGTCCGAGCGCTCCAACTGCTTCCCTCCAAGTCAAGTCATCAAGCGGCAATCTCCACATTTACCCGCAGAACTCGCGACACCTCATCCACACACACACACACAGTACAGTAGTGCTCGTACTCCTACTCGCTTACATCTCCTTCCCCTTCCACCGAGACTTTCATCTCCAGCTTCCTGGTGCGAGCGAGAGCATGCTGTCCATGTCGCCCCGTGTGGCCCACTCAAGGTTCGCCCTCAACAGGGCCAAAAGGTGGGTAACCTTAAACGTGATCGCGCGACACCCTGTCGAACACAACAAGTACTGACTTGTGTTGGAGCTGGGAAGAAGCTCGACGTCATGATCTTGTCCGACGTCAATAGATGGCGGCAGGGGGCAGAACATGCTCCCTCCTCTTTCCACACGATGAACTTCCTCCGCATATCCACTTGACGCTCCTCCCAAGTATCGATCAGACATGAGTGCCGTACCCATCCTGCTCGCCTCTGATGGCATCTCGCCCATGGCCGGCCCCTCGAATCTGCCTGCCATTCACTTTCCTCGAGCCCTGGCCGAGATCGTGTCCGGTGCTTCAAGCGCAAAGGCGGCGGCCGATCAGATAGACACCCATCTCAAGAAGCGAGGATGGGAACCCACCTGGGTGAGTGCTCTCTCTCGTCTGGTTCTAGTGGGCAGGAAAATGAGGTGTGGACTGTTGGGGAAAGCCCATACTTCCAGAGAGAAGTGGCAAGAACTCGATGATCATCCTTAGGTAAACGCTCATGCTGCTAACCCTTTCATTCCCCCCTTTGTTTTTTTTCTGGCTTGACAATCGCATCCAACAGCGTTTCAGGATGTACACTCAGCCACATTATCACGCAACAGCTCATGAGCTCCTGGCCGTCTACTCCGGCTCGGCGACAATCAGTCTCGGCGGCAGTGGCAAGCCTAGCAGACATCCTCTCCTCTCGCCAACGAACAGCACCGATCAGATGCCGACCACCTCGTCCACCACCACCACCACCAGCAACGAGGACAAGGTAGAAGCTCAGGACTCCAACTCCTCGGCCAAGACGACCACGACGACGACGACCGCCACGCTCGAGCTGCTACCAGGCGACCTTCTTCTCCTCCCCGCAGGATACACACACTCTGCTCTGACTCAGTCTACAACGCCACCATTCATGATGGTGGGCAGCTATCCCCAAGGAGCGGCGCCCTGGGACATGCAGTTCCCTACCACCTCGGCCGAGTGCGACAAACTGGCCACTTCCATCAAGGACAACCTGCTCGAGCGCTTCCGCAAGGGTCTGTTCGAGGCGCAGGACCCAGTCGAGCTCTCGGCCGACCAAGGTCTGAGTCAGCTCTGGGACGTCAGGAGCGTTTGAGGGGAGGACAACAAGGAGCAAAGCTGAATATGAGTGTTGTATTACCAAAACAAAAAAAAAAGTCGCTGAGAAATATAGTTTGTAGCAGCTGTGTTAAGCAAGGTAGCAAAGAACTGGCACCAGATAAAAGCACTGCTCAGAGGGAGCCGGACGATGCACTGAGGTGAAGGAAGCACGCCGGCCTCTGGAAGAGCGTTGGACCCAATTAGTGAAGTGAAGATGACCGAAAGAACCCGTGCCCAAGAGAAGTGAAAAAGAAAGGGAAAGCCGCTGCCGCGCCGAGAGCTGTGATCCACATGAGACAATGTCCCACCCAATACGCACGTTCTGGGTAACCCTGCCGGGGGCTCATCAGCAGATGATACAATGCGTGTTCTCGAGGCCCATCTCCTTCTGCTCCTCCGCATTCACCTCGCGATCATTCTCCTTCTGCTTTGCCTTGACCTCCTCGGGGAAGTACGCCTTGAGCAGGTTCCCCATCGCCTCGTCCAGATTGCTTCCGTTGGCATTCTTGACCGCGAGCGGTGCGCGGCACAGCGGGCAGTCGTCCCGCCGTTGGCGCTGGAGCTTGACCAGGCATCGGATACAGAAGAGGTGGCCACAGCTGAGCCGGACGGGCCGCCAGGCTACCGAGGTGCAGATCACGCAGCTCGATTCGTCGATTGAGGGCAGGATGGGCAGCAGCGTCGTGGTGAGGAGACTGAGCAGGATGTGTGGGAGCGAGCCGCCCATCAGGCCCGTCGCGCTCGTCGGGAGCAGAGCAGCGAGCGAAGGATGGGTGTTTGTCGTCGTCAACGCGCCGGCGCCAATGGTGCCAACGGTGCCTTCCTTCTCCTTGTCACTCTCAATCGAGAGAGAGTTCAACTTGGCCACAGGCATCACCGAAGCCGATTCGCCATCCTTGAGCGGAACCGGCGCAATCCCACCATTGACCTCCATCAGATTCAGCCGGTCCGCCGCGCCGACCCAGCCCTCGCTATGCGGGTCCGAGCTGACGAACAGAGGCCCGCCCATGCTCCGCTTGAGCGCCGCAAGCTGCTCTTCGCGCTGATGCTCCTGCATCGCCATAAACTCTCGCAGGTCCGCCGTCGCCGTCAGCGCCGTACGCTTGTCGTGCTTTTTCAAAATCTTGCGCGCAGCCTCAATGTTGACCGCCTGGAATTTCTTGACGTCCAGGAGCTCGACGTTGAGCTTGAGGAACTCGTCGAGCGCGCTCTGGGTGCGGGGGTCGTGCGAGACGTGGACAACGGTGCCGTCGGGTAGACTTGTCGTCTCTGCTTCCCCCGAGGATGAGGCTTGGTTGGAATCGCGATGAGGATGACGCAATCTGAACAGACTGGCTCCTCCTCCTCCTCCCCTTTTGCCCTTTTTGCCCTTCCCAGCACGGGCACCGCCTTGCTCCGCCTCGACAGCAGCCACATCGGCCGCATCCTCCGAGAGCTGCGCCCCTTTGGCAATCCACCCGCGCTTCGCCAGCTCCTCTGCAAACCTTTTCAAGCGCGCCTCGCTCTCCTCCACACTGAGCTCGCCGCGATCCTTCTCCCTCGAGCTCTCGAAAATCTGCGAATCGACCCAGAGCGCAAAGATCTCGCGCCAGACGTACATGTCGTTGTTCGTCGCATAGGGAGACGCGACGCGCGCAATGGACGAGGCCAGGTCCTCCGTCGCCGCTACAAAGTGCTCGCGTTGGCGTTCTTGCACCTTGGACAGGTTGGAGAGTGCGCCGGTGAGCGATTCGAGGAACTCGGTGTCGGCAGTGAGCGGGATGACAATTTCGCGTCTGCGGAAGCGGCGGCCCGAGCTGGGGCTGTGGTGTCTTCTCCGCGCGCGACGGGCGGCGCGTCGGGCGTGCTCGTCTTCGGTCAGCGCGGCTTCGGGCAGGGCTTCCATCTTGAAGCCGGCTAAGGCCTCTTGGTCGGCTGCTACGCCTGCAGTGGTGATCACGGGTGTTCTGGCGATGAGACTGTTTGCGGGGCTGGCTGAGGCGGTGCCCGGCCCGCTCGAAGCGGGGACACGACCTCTTAAGGTGACAGGACTGTCGTTGGTCAGCTGGCTGCTCGATCGCGGTCGGGCGGTGTTGATCGAAGACGTGGTCGAACGCGACGAAGACGCGGGAACGCCGTCCGACTTGATCTTGCCGTTGCTGTCTCTGAGCGAAGATGCAAAGTCGCTCCCCTCATCATGATCGTCGGCGTCGTCAATGTGGTCATCGTCGTGGTGTGTTTCTGATTGTGAGTCTGTGTCGGCGTCTGTGTTCTCTGAATCAAACTCGTCGTCGGATCCGACGGGAGACTCGATGAAGAGCCGAATGCGGGGTATCGGATGGTCCTGAGTCCCACCAAGCTCGTACTCTGCCCGCGCTCTCCTTCCGTCTTTGCCATTGAGCCATCGTCGGCCCTCTGAGTCCATGTGTGACCTGCCGTGCTCATCGTGGTGGGTGGGGGCCGAATTGTGGAAGGTCTTTCCTGGCTTGGCTGCCCAGTCGGATGCCGAGCCAGAGCCATGGGAGCCTGCGCCGGTGGAGGCAGAGTGGTGTGATCCGCCAGAGGAGGAGGTTGTGGAGGATGTGGAGGCTGCGCGTCGCATGAGGACGTCGTGTGTGCGCATGAGATCGGCGGGGGTCTTTGCTGTTGCCGTAGTGTTTGTTGTTGCGCTCTTGCGTCTCTTTGAGCTAAGAGGAGCAGAGCCACCTGCGTCTTGTGCGGGCGGGTTCAGCTTTGAGGAAGAGGATGATGCTGCTGTTGCTGCTGCTGCTTGCTCGTCTTGGAAGCCGTCGGGAGGGCGGGGCGAAGAGTGTGGGCTTGCGCCTGAGGGCAAGGTGTCGACCCATTGCCTGGAAAGCTGGGAGGTGTTGTCATCGTGGATGTTGTCTGAGGGAGAGGAGGAATGTTGAGCAGCAGTGGAAGAGACTTCTTCAGCTGGAGGGACGAGGAGGTCCTTGAGGACGTCTGCGCCGAGGCCGAGGGACTCGAGTTCGGCTACGACGCCGTTGATGAGTTTCTTGAGCTGCTTGTAGTCGACTGCGCCGCGCTTCCACTCCTCGGGAAAGTGGGAGCTGGCGAGAGTCTCGATGTAGGTCTTTGCAAATTTCTGGTACAAGAACAAAGGAGGGGATTTGGACTCAGTATGAGAGGATGCTACGGGGTCAAGGAGGGGGGAGGACGTTGCTTACCATGGTCTAGTAGATGCTGTCATCCGTGCGATGTGGTCATGTATAGCTAGGTGGATGGATGGATGGATGGATGGATGGATGGATGCTGTCGAGCTTGCACAGCAGAAGGAGAGAGAGGGACCTGCGCTGCTGCTCTCCCTCCTTTTGTACTTTGTGCTGTTGCTTTGATTTGCAACTCAGCATGCACACTTTTCCCTTCCCCTTTGTGATGAGGCTTCGACGGCACGAGGCCAACAAACAAAAGAGAAGACCCTGCCATCCATCCATCCATCCTTCGGCCCTTCTGCCAATCTGTTCCACTGCTGCCGGCACTGTGTTTGTGCCTGCGCCTGTGCCCCTCGGCGTCTCTATTGCCTCACTTTAGCATTGAATTTGGGCAGCGCGGCACCGTCACTGATCCGGATCTGAATCTTGACCCGCAACCCGCATCTCAAGCCGGTCCCTCTCTATCTCGAGGCGTTTGAGGCTCACTTCCTTCCCTAATCCCTTCCCGCCCGCCCAACCTTGCTTGCTTCTTGGAGCGGGACGCTGCTGCACAATCGCTCCCCGCCGGCCCTTCTCCTGCATTCACCCATCATCCAGGCGAGACCCAGGCTTCTGGATCTACAGAACCTGACACATCCCACCTTCCCCCAACAGCCGCTAGGAGCTCAGTAAATGAATATCAAAATCACTCGCTTCCAGTCGCGGATGACATCCATTCAAACCTTGTCAGAGCACAGCATTCTGGTCTCCAGTCTCCATTGCTTCCAAGGATAGATAGAGGGGCAGCAGCACACAAAACCAAGCCTCCCCGGCCCGTCTCCTACCAAAGAACAACAGAAACCCAGACGCTAGGTAATCTTGTCTCCCCCAGCAAGCTTCCATTTCCCAAACTCGGCCTCCCCAAATCGCAGCAGACTCGTCGTCCCCTGGTCCACCACCGCAAGCACCACATTTCTCCGGCCAGCCTTGAGCGCAGGGAACGGATTCTTCCCTGATCGTGGTCCATGGCCGCCACCACCACCTGCCTTGCTCCTGTACGGTGTCGATCTCTTGTCCACAGCAGCACAGCCCGGTGGCAGATGCGAGAACAGTCGAGCCATGTGTGACGCTCCCAGAAGCTCAAAGACGTATCCGAGTATCCTCACCAGCCGCTCAAAGATGCTGCCTGCCTTTTGACCCGTTGCCACTCCTGCTGCTGCTACTGCTGCTGCTGCTCGAGTCTTAGAGCTGTGCGCCTTTTTCCCATACGACGCATTGTTCCGCTTCACCTGCTCCGCAGCCCTCGCCGCATCTTCCTCGTCCAGCGCCTCTGTGCCAGGCAGCGGCACCGAGTCGAACAGTTGAGCAAACTGCGCCAGCGAGGGCACATACTGGGCAGACCGAGCGTTGCAGATCGCAATCCGGAATTCGGGTGGAGGCGGGTACGTCTTTCGGAACTGAGTCGCAGGGCGCCAGGCGTAGAAGAAGATTTCAAACGGATCTGGCGAGGTCGTCAATGAGCTTGTCGATGGAGTAGGTCTGGGGACAGTCGTCAAGTCGTGACCAGAGGGCACGATTTGTAATTCAGAGAATGCAGAATCTGGAAGGAGTAGCAGTACATGCGTTCACTCATAGCTCCGAGTCAGATTGGAGGAAGCTTTTCTTTCCACTCACCATAGTCTGCGAATGTCCGCCCTCCGATACCCAATAGACCAGCAGATGGCCTCGGACTACCCAAACCAGTTGATATGGACCTCTGCAGCAGAGACCCTCCTGCCGCACCGGGCTGGCCGCCTCGCCCCAGGACTCGACTCACGACGCCGACCAACCAAGCCCACGCAGCCCGTGCCCTTGTCGAAAGCCATCGCATCGCATCCCCTCCCAACTGAAGCAGCCTTCTCGGGATATACAAGACAATGTCCCACAGCGTCACCAATCGGAGAGGCCGCTTCGGATCCGAAATGATGGCCTCCGCCCGAGCCGCTCCCTCTTCATCATCGTCGTCCTGCGCGTCCGCCGCTGCCATGGCCTCTCGATCTGCTTTTGCCTTTTCCGCCGCGCGTAATCGGACCAGATCCATGTCTTTTGCTCGATGCACGACGTACCCGAGCCGACGGAGGTACGAATATACCCCATACACCTCCTTCGAGCACCCGTCCACGCCCAACAGGAGCGCATATGCCCTCTGCAGATCCAACACTGGGTCCTCCTCCCCTTGTGCTCCGTCCTGTAATTGATACTCTCCGTTGCGCTGCTCCTTTTGGTCCGCACCCTGTGTCCGGACTCGGAGCCTGCACTCCAGCACACCACGCTCGATCAGGAAGAGAGTCTCCTCGGGTGTGAGTGCGGTGCGGGAGACGAGCCTGGGCCAGTGCACGCCGTTGGCGTCAATCTTGGCGGGTGGAAGATGATGCTGCGGCAGACGATTGGTGAGGCCCATGGTCTGGAAGAGGATGCCGCGTGAGGAGTGTAGGATTGCTCTTTGAAGGATAGGATCCCATGTCGCGACCGAGAGAGATCTAATGTGCGTTCACGATGCAGAGCGCAGGCGGTCAGC
>LAXH01000086.1:43833-54956 GCA_001006505.1 Tilletia horrida | reverse complement strand
CCCCCCCCTTTTCCCAATCTGTTGCAAGCAAGCCTGTACTTCTGCACACAAAATATGATGTGATTGAGCATTCCATCGCTCTCGCTTCCAACCCCATCTTGCCCGCTCAGTGCTGACATGCTGCCGTGAGGCAACACATTATCTGAGTGATCATTTGATTGGCTGGCGACTGGTGATCACTGTCTCCTTTGGGATCCTTACGGCCGATAAACTAGAGCAGAGCAAGGATGGGCGGAGTTTCAATTGAGAGAGTTGCGAAGCTTCCCACACGTGAGTCTGATAAACGCTCCGAGCCACAACTCCCTACTCCTTCTCACCCATTCCCGCGCTCTTCGTCGACTTTCTTGATTCCCTATCCCCATCGTCAAGGCTCCTCCCGGGAAACAAGACAAAGGTAAGTTGACAATCTTCTTCACCACTCCCTTTGCGTCTTTGCTCGCGGCGACTGTTCCGATGTGCGGAAGGACGACGCGGCTGGCCATGGACTTGTGCTGCGGATGGGACTCGGCGAGCAGTCTTTTGTCGGTAACGACAGTTGCAGAGTGGAACATGCCATGGCGAGACATGCAAAGACCGGAGCTATGTACCGACGTTGCGGCGGTGGTGTTGGAGCAGAATCGGCGAAACGAGAAGTGTCGAGGGAGGTTTGGGTCGAGGTGTCCTTCGACTCTTGCGGCTTGGTATGGCGGTGCTTTGGCAAGCGGAGGACACACCCGCGCTGGTTCGCTGCACCACAACTTCGAACACACTTGGCGACGAATGTTTCTGCATCCTCACGACCAGCACTACCTCTCAAATCTCTCTTGAGCTCGAAAACAGAACCATTCACTTACCTCTGCCAACCTTGTTGTGCCCCCCTTACTTCTCACAGTATACACACACCATGGCCGATCAACAAATGGTCTCTTGCTTCGGCAAGAAGAAGAACGCTACTGCTGTCGCCAACGCCAAGGAGGGCAAGGGCATCATCCGAGTCAACGGCCAGCCCCTCAACCTGATCACCCCCGAGACTCTCCGCTGGAAGGTGTACGAGCCTGTCCTCATTGTGGGCCAGGACAAGTTTGCGTGAGTATTTTTGGGTTCCTTTCAGGCGCAGAGTGATGGATCAGGTACGAGGATGGAAGGAGGAATGGAGCATGCGGTGGCTGGGACGCGGAATATCTCGATCGACCAGATGGCCGGACTGGGTCAAGGCTGTATTGTCGAAGCGGTCACTGTGCTGATGGGGCGCATGCGGCCGAGAAGGATGAATATAAGTCGGACGGGCATGGTGCAGAACTGGAAATCGCTGGCAAGAGATTTTCCACTCCTGGTAGTTGTGCGGACAGCTACTCGGGAGCGCACGCATGTACATGAGGAGAGGATTGGGGGACGAGGGTCTGGAGGATGGGCCCGTCCTTGACAAGCAGCCTGGTGGACCACCTATGCTGACCCGTCTCTCTGGTTCTGCTACAGCCCTCTCGACATCCGTGTGCGAGTGTCTGGCGGTGGACACACCTCGCAGGTGTACGCTATCCGCCAAGCGATCTCCAAGGCTCTGGTTGCCTACTACGCCAAGTACTACGACGCGGCCTCTGCGCTCGAGCTGCGATCGACTCTGATCGCCTATGACCGAACACTGCTGATCTCGGACCCACGTCGCATGGAGCCCAAGAAGTTCGGTGGACGGGGTGCCAGGGCACGTCGCCAGAAGTCGTACCGATGAAGGGGTTGCATGGCTTTCCCTTTTTCTCGGTTCCTCTATGTTCTACACGCATCACACGCACACACACACAGCATACGATTCTTTTGGTTGTACCATGCCCCTCCATTCTCCCATCTCCTTCTCTTTGTTCGATGACTTTTGAGCAATCAGATCCAAACCTAGCCAAGCTTGAGAATGTGCCCAGCTGCGAGTCCCCAACTTTGAGACTTCGGTTTTGGTCACGTGAGAAGGGGCAGAGGAAAATTTTTGCTGGGTGTTGGTGCAGGCTCTTTCCCAGCCATGAGGGAGAGAGTGACCCTGGGGAGAGGAGTCTCATTCATGGCAGACTCCAGAAGAAGTTGAGACGCGGGAGAGAGAAGAAAGTTGCGGATGTTGGAGTTGTGTGGGATGGCAGAGAGAGAGAGAGAGAAGGTCGTGTGGTTCGTTCGTCGTCACCTTTCCATTCCATCGACGACTACTCATCACTTCTGTTGATACTCGTACACTCTGAATCTTGTCACTGACAAGCCCGAGAATCCTCTCTCGTCCCCCCCCTTCCTGGACTATTCTGCGTGAGTACACAGCATTCAGCCGCAACCGTCGAGTACGGAAGACTGGCCTTTTCAGTCTGAGATCACAGGCAAGCACAATGCTCATCCAAGGTCTCTGGCTGTCATGCATACACTCAATTTACTGACGCTGTCCTGTCTCTCTGCCTCCTTCTGCTCTATCCATCGTCGCCTTTGGCTGCTCATCGCGCTTCCATCCCCGTCGCTCTTCATTCCTCGTCCTTCAAAATGCTTCGAATATCCACAGAGACCCGCCCCGTCCGATCCGCTTCTTTCCTCCTTCCCCAAGGGACTTCTGTCATTGAATAAAGTCGACCGCCATGTCGGTCGCATCTCAGAACCCCTTTGCTCTCCTCGATGGTAAGTAGGCTCTCTTACGCACAGGGCTCAGTCCCTCCAGCTCAGCATACACCGACGTATTGAGAGCTTCAGCTGAGACTTACTGTATCTGTGCATCCTCCCACCCCAACCTGTGAACAGACGACGCCAAGCCCGCTGCCGCCCCTGCAGTCAAGGCTCCCGTCGCTGCCAACCCCACTTCTGCCGCTCCCCGCGCCGGCGTCTCGGTAGCTCAACCAAACAACACCCGGTCCTCCGTCCCCGGCTCAGGCGGCCGATCCAACAACCGAGGCACAGGTTCGTACCCACGAGGCGGTGCCCGCGGCGGTAACCGCGGCGGAGCTGCCCCTGCTGCTGCTGGTGCTGGAGAGGAGGAAGGTCTCCCCTCTCGCCAACGAGAGCCACGAGGTGTGTACAAACCTCTGTCTCCGCTTCTTCTTTCCGTTTGTATGCGTTTGGGACTCACGTGTCTGTTTCAATCTCTGTAGGTGACCGTGGTGACCGCGGAGGACGTGGTCGGGGTCGTGGCCGTGGTGGTCGCGGACGCCCCTTCGACAGGCATTCTCAGACCGGCAAGGAGTGAGCTCATCAAATCACGAAACCAGGCACTAGGCGGGCCCAAAACATAGAAAGAGCTGACTTCTCTTACCTATTCTTTGCCCGTGCTCCCCCAGGGACACTGAGAAGCGAGTTGCTCAAGGCTGGGGCGGAGACGACCCCAAGCGCGAGCTCGACGCCGAGGACAAGGCCGTCGCTGACGCCGACGCAGAGAAGAATGGCGAGGCTCCCGTCGCCAACGGTGACGCTGCCCCCGCCGCCGAGGGCGAGGCCGCCGCTCCTGCCGCCGGTGCCACTCCCACTATCCCCGAGGAGGAGGTCGACAACACTAAGACTCTCGACCAGTACCTGGCCGAGCAGACTGCCAAGAAGGCCCAACTGGGCGGCGGACCCAAGGAGATCCGCGCCACTGGCGACGACCAGTGGACCGGCTTTGGAACCCAGCTGGTCAAGGACACTGAAGGCGAGGCCTTCTACTACAAGGCTAAGGAGGACAAGGCCTCCAACGCTGCCAAGAGCTCGGGCAAGAAGGAGAAGCAGTTCTTGGAGATTGATGCCACCTTTGCGGCCCCTGCCGGTGCTCGTGAGGGCGGTCGCGGCGGACGCGGCCGTGGTGAGGGCCGGGGTGGATACCGTGGCCGAGGCGAGGGTGGCCGTGGTGGTGGTGCCCGGGGCGGCCGTGGCCGTGGTGACGGCGCACGACGTGGCGGCGCCTCAAACGCAGGCGTAAACCTGTCCGACCAATCGGCCTTCCCTTCGCTATCATGAACGGAATCAGCGGACCATGACCCATCCAGCAAGGCTCCTTTGTTGTAGGTGCGGTAGCCCAACGTCGCCTCGCAACTCTCTAGTTCCAAGATCTTGCCGATAATTCTCGAAGGAGCGCAACCTCCTTCTCGCCTCTTGCGCCACCATTCGATCGTTCAGTCTCGTCCGGCGAGGCTCTCCCATGTCCTGTCCATCTGCTCCGCACCCATGTTATCGTGGACGTTCACTCCTCTCATTCACCTATTACCGCTCCCAAAAAAAAAATCCAAAATCTCAGGGTCACGCTCTCAACCTGACTGTCTAAAGCCCTTTGTTTTCCTCCCATCCCCGTCCCTCTCCAGGCCCACTCCGCTCCCGAGCTTGGTCTTTTCTTCTCTACCGTCACTATCCCCGCCAATCTCAATCACACTTCTTTCTCCTTGTTCCTCGCTTGTTCTTCGTTTCTGTCTCGCTACTCCTCATCTCTGCCTATTGTTTTTGGACTGAAACAGAACGAACATAGGCTCGCAAACCCTTGGCTGACATTGAGCGTGCTGGTCAAAATTGGGCGGTTGGTGGAGGGAACACGGGCTGGTTCCAATTGTCTGTCCCGTTCCAGCGAACTTTGGCAGGCATAAATCATCTGCTCACATTCCCCCAGCCACTCCGGGTCCATTTCTTGCTCCTTCCATTCACGATGCCTGACGGAGTGCTTCGGAAAAGGCCACGGAACGAGCCATGATCGTCCTGAACATGACCTGGACCTGTCCAAAGTCGTCCTGGCTGTCCCTAGGGGCGTGTTCGAAGATGCACCCGACAAAACGGGCAGCATGTCGGGCCTGTCTCGGCGACACAATCGGCTTCCCATCCTTCGGCTCACTCTCGTCGCCATCAGCTGCGTTGCTCCGCCGACGTTTCTTCGCTTGGTGGCGAGAGTAGTACCGCTTTCCTCTGACGATGGCGTACAGCGGTTCTCGCAGTAGAATCTCTTCCGTTAGCTCGGGATGAGCGCGCGATATGCTTACCATCGCGCGAACGACCGCCTGGAGCTGGAAGGACGTCGCTGGCTTCGAGGCTGTGGTGGGATCAGACACCGTACTGGACACAAAATGGACCAGCTGTGGAAGCATGGCTTTGATCCAGGTCTGTTATATTTCAAAGAGTCAGCTGAATCTTTTCCATGTCGCGCACGCAGAGGGAAAGGAGAGTTGCACGTACCGTCGCCGCGCGATTCTTTTGCTCCTTGGTTTCCTTGTGACTGGTCATAATGTCAGTCATGGCAATGAAAGCATTCTCCAGCTGTACTTTCAGTGGTCGCTCCGGTGGCGGATGCGGCTCGTGTAAAGGGTCAGAAACGCTGCTGGACAGCAGTGCCTCAAAATGGGACAGCATGGAATGAACCAAGGCCTGCAATGGACCCACATGGAGTCAGGTCGAGTTCCTCGGATCAAAGTAGAGTCCAAATGTGAACCACTCACCTCCGTCCCACCGACTTCTGCCTGCTCGGACAGAGCGCGAGCCAAGATGGACAGCGCTTGAGATGAGTCTGGGAAAGGATGACTTCAAGAATTCAGCAACTTCCCTTGAATGGAGTACAAAGCAGTTGTTCAAACGCACCCATCTCTGCTAAGTCAGGCACCAATTCGCCTGATTCTGTCGCGCAGAGGCCCAGGAGCGAACGAACTCCATCACGTCTCATCAGCTGAAACGAGCCCATGCGTCTGGCCATCTTGCGCACATATGTTGGCTTCACATTGGGTTGATCAACTAGAAAGCTCCCAATCGAGGCTGGGCCGCTCAGATCGTCTTGAACGTTCTCCTCGTCGAAGTGGGGTGGGTGAACTGGGAGTCCTACCTTGAGCAGGATACGCAGCGCTGATCCGGTTGGTAGACTGAAGGTATAACGAATGACGGATCAGAAGGCGGGAACTTCGATCTGGGCTTGGTAGACATACTCACCTCGCCAGGAGGGTTGTCGCATCCAAAAGAGCACCTTCTGCCTGTAGGGACGGACGACCGTGGGGAGGATAGCGGGTGAGTCGGATGGCCGTCTCGATAATCTCAGCTCCGCAGACTTCTATCAAGATCTTAAAGGACGTAGTTTCGACCGGGCTTGGCCGCGGCTTGTTGTGGACTGTATGTTCGCCTCTGGTATTCCAGTTGGCAACCGGTCCAAGGAAGCTCCACCGAATTACGGCGAAAAATTGGTAGAGATTTTCGTAGACCACATGATCTGCCGGCAAAGAACTGTGCTGGTCGGCTTCCATGACTTGAGCGGCTATCATGCCAGGAAAGCTCGGAGCGGTCTCTTCAAGCGACGCTACTTCCAGCCCAGATGCTCTAGGGGCCATCGCCGCCATGTTGGGCTTCTGTGGGGGTACCAGCATTTGAGCAACCGCGGGCTTGGAGCTCAGGTCTGGGCCAAAGATCTTGTCGAATTCTGCCAAGGCGCTCGGGAAAGTGACTCCCCGAGCCAGTTGGGCAAGGCGTCGGATCGTCTGAGCGTAGGACGGCTCCAAGATTGCTGTCCTGACGAATCCTTGGGTGGCTTCTGAAACGATCGGTTCAGATCGAATCGGATGAAGAGCAAACTGTTCCACGGCATGAAAACACTGCAGTATCGCCAAAGCCCCGTTGCTGAAATGGCTGAGAGTTGACTCATCCAAAGCAGGCGATGCGAGAAGATAATGGGCGTGGCGTCGATATGCGTTCAGTCTTTCTTGGAACAGCTCGAGCTCTCCAGGTTCTCCTCGAGCCGATTTTAACAGAAGAGTCTGGTTGCGACCGAAGTCCATTCCTTCCCCTGGATCGATCCGACCGTCCTGCGTCTTTTCGATTGGATCAACGAATTTGATATGCAGCTCTGTAGGTCGATCCATGCTCGTTAAGTCAAAGGTCGAATTGATTCGACTATGAAGAAGCTTTGCCGCTTCGATTAACCTGTTTTCTTCACTTTCACTCCATCTTGACGACCGATGAAGGCTCTGGAACACAGCAACATATGTTGCCAAGACCGGTCTGACCATCGAGCGGAAAGGTTCAGCAGTGTCTCCGTTGGTATGTTCGAAAATGCAGTTGAAGACCTGGACGGCGTGCAAGGCTTGCCTTGAGGACACCGAGTTCCCTCGTCCTTCTTTGCGGACCGGCTTCCATTGCCGAAGCTTCTTCGCCTGGTGGCGAGAATAGAACCGTTTTCCGAGAAAGGCGTAGTAGATTGGCTCTCGCAGCAGCACTTCCCCGCTCAACTTTGGATGTGCTTGCAAGAACCGCGCCGCGGCCTGAGCAACGACCTGCAAGTGGAAGGACGTGACCGGCTTTGAGGCTGAAGAGGGGTCCGACACTTTGCTGGACACAAAGTGGACCAGCTGTGGAAGCACGGCTGTGACCCATTTCTATGAAGACCAACAGCAAGAGCGAGGGAAAAGTTTAGTAAAAGTGATCAACGAAAGGTCAAGTGCGGCATCGAAGCATGTAGATCGGACTTGCCTTTGTGGCGGCATCTTCCCGCTGTCCAGACCTTTCCGGTTGAAGCAGCATGTTCGTCATTCCATCCACCGCACCGCGAAGATAATCTCGTAATGAGAGTCTTGCCCACGAATGGAACTCTGAGAAAGGATCGGATATCTCATTGGAGACCAAAGCTTCCAGTTGCGGCAGAATCGACTTGACTGTTGCCTGTATGTCAGACCCGAGGAGTGGTTAAGAGAGACCCAGATGTATTTGCGGAGGGTGTTTAAGAAGAATTTTCCTACCTCGGTCATCCCGACTTCTGCTTTCTCAGAAAGAGCACGAGCGATGATGAACTGCGCTCGAGATGAGTCTGAAATGAGAACTAATCAGAAACGTTGCTCTTTGCTCAGTTTGAAATGGGAGAGAATGAGACCTTGACGCACCCATTTCAGCCAAGTCGGGCACCAGCTCGCCCGCTTCAGTCGAGCAGAGATCCAGCAGAGCATGGACGCCATCACGCCTCATGAGCTGGAGCGAGGCCATCCGCCTGGCCACCGTTCGCACATACGTAGGCTTTGCATCGGCATCAATCTCCAGAAAGCCGCGTATGGAGGGTGACCTTTCCACATTGATCTCGGCTTCAGGATTGCCGGTCGGAGACGGCCGGACCGTAAGCCCGACCTTGAACAAGGTCGATAGTGCCAAGGTTGTTGGTATACTACAGGACGAAGAATGGACTGGTCAAAAGAGGGAACTTTGGTTGTGCCCGTCGGACACGGCCCGACATGAGACGAAACCAGCACAATGCTCACCTTGCCAGGAGTCCACTCGCAAATTTGTAGGCATCGTCTGCCTTGAATGTGGGATCAGGGTGAGGAGGGAACCGGGTGAGTCGGAAGGCCATCTCAAAGATCTCAGGAGCGCAGTTTTCGAGAAGAGTCGTGGCAGGAGTAGTCCTGATGGAGATCGGTCCCGATCCGAGATAGAGCCCGTAGTTGCGTTTGTCGGTGAACTTTGCAGGCAGCATGCCAGTGATTGACGAAAAGCTGCCGTTCAAGTCGTGATAGACTTGCACGTCTGCCGGCACCGACCCTGGCTGTGGTCTGCGCCGTTGGAAATCTGCTTCCTGCTGCGCATTGGAATCGTCTTGAGCTGGTGGAGGATCTGAGGCACTCTCGGGTTTGGAATCTGCATCAGGGCCAAATACGCGGTCAAAGTCGGCAAGAGCGCCGGGAAAGAAGCCTGTTCTTGCCAGCTCTGCGAGTCTTCGCATGGTCGATATGTATGCTGGCTCTGAAATTGCGGTTCTGACAAGCTTCTTGGTGGCCTCCGAAACGCTTTCTTGGTATCGCCTCGGATCCAAGTACTCCTGCTCGGTATTATGAAAGAACTGAAGCACCGTCAGAGTATTTTTGGAAGAGGATCGAGATGCGAGGAGGTGGCCGGCTTGCTGGAGATATTCGTCGATTTGCGCTTGGAACCGTTCCGCTTGGGACAACGCTGGAGATTCACCTGCGTGGAGAAGGCGCACAAAGGAGTATCCTTTTGGACGCATCTCGTTGGCCGTCATGGGGAGAATGATGGCTGCCCGTGGATGTCTGCCTCATGTCCGTTGCTTTTGAGCAGATGGTGAGGCTGCTGGAAGTTGTGACTCGACTTGATGCAAGCGCAGTCCCTTTTTTTTTTTATATCTCATGCATTTCAGAGGGATAATTAGGGGATGGTACAACTCTGAGTGCTTGCGAAAGGGTGGAAGCTCAGTTCTTAACACCGAGGTTCTTCGCAAGGCGCAAGATGCCCGGAGGACTCACTGCAGGATGAGCACATAGAGCCTCGTGCTGAAAGCAGAAGATGAAGCCGGACCAACCAAAGTCATTGACGAGACGGTCAGCAGAGACGCAAGGGACTGGTTGGTGTGGTTGGCTAAAAAAGCCTCTTTGTCCGTCCGTAGTCTTTACGCTCTGCCACCGACTGAGCCACCCAGCACTTCCAGCCATCCAGACAGACACGACAAGAAGGTGAATGAAGATAGATTTGGAGATGATTACGAGCTAGAGTAGCGGGAGGATAACCAGGCCCTGAAGACGAAAGGTGATGCTGAGGGTGTGAAGAGGGGCAGAGACGGGGTGTAGCCTGCACCGCCGTTTTTGGTACGACAGGAGTGAGAGGGGAAGTTAGGAGAAGTGGAGACAGATTGTGTGGACGAGCTAGCATTTTTTGACAGAAGGGGGGATATTCATGCAATTCTTGTCGTCGGCAGGAGTTCCGCCGGTGATGCTCGAGTCCCATTGCCAGTCCTTGCAAGCTCCTGCGCCGCACTTGATTTGGATTGGCATCGCCTTGTTATCGACTGTGCCCGTGATGTCGATCATGCGCAGGTTGGTAATCGGAACACCAGAGGTTGGCTTGCCCGTAGGGCCTCCGTTCAGATAATCTTGAATGACGACAATGCCCGCGTCGGTGATCCCGCTGAGTCGAAGGTTGCTGAAGGTGACAGTGTCGACTTTGCCAGTGGCGCCGGCAATCGTCTTGATTCGGGCTCCGTTCATGCTGTTGACGACGTCGCAATCGGTGACATTGACACGGGCAACAGTGTTGACGTCGCGGTTGCCGACGCTGCCGATGGAGATTCCGTGGCCCCCGTTGCAGTAACCGCCCTTGAAAACGATGTCCTGTGTAGAACAGAGGTCAGCAATCGGTCTACATGGTTTCATTGGGAAGAACACTCACTGTGCCCGAGTTGATTGCGAGGCAATCATCGTGGTTGAAGACGGTTGCATTGTTGATAGTGATAAAGGTGCTGGTTCCGACATCAAATGCATCGGTGTTGTGGCCCAAATCGCCACCTGGCCGATCGTCGATCCTGATGTTGTTGAGAGTGAGGTGGGATGAATCGGAGATAGAGAAGGCTGGCAAAAGGAGGTCATGGTTTTGTTTCAGCATTCGCTCTTTGCATCTCATTCAGAAGGAGTGGGGAACAATCCTCGACTCACCCTGCACTGGCGTGGTCAGGATGTTGAGATCGCTGACAACGGTGTTCATCATGGCATGCAGGGCAAAGAACTTTGGCTTTATCTTTCCGCCATTGGATCCTTTGCCATCATACCATCTGCCGCCTTGACAGTCAATGACGTGGCCCGGGGCGCCGGTGATGGTGATTTGACCGTCGGCAGCGATCAGGGGTCCTTTCCATTCCTTGTAGCCAAAAGTCGTCTTGCCTGCGAATGTGACGGTAACACCAGGATCAAGGCCAGTAAGGTCGAGGGTCTTGCCCGCGGGAACCTGGATGTTGTTGAGGATGATCGACTTGCACGACTTCTTGCCGGCCTCCAGGGCAACGATATCGGTGAAAGTACAGCTGGAACCGGAGCCGGAGGATGACGGCAAGCCAGTCGAGGCTTCTGGCTTTGATTGTCCGGCGTCTTTGCCTGTCGCCTTGTCGTCGGTTTGGGGCTTGACAGCAGCTCCCTTGGAGATGGCCGGGCCGGAGACGGACTTGTGGTGGGAGTGAGACTTGGATGACTTCGAGCCAGACTTGTGGTGCCTTTGGGCGAGACTGAGGTGTTGAGAGCGTCGAGCGGAGGATCCAAATGGGCTCGAGCTGTGAGCATCAATCTCCGAGATCAGAATGAGGAGGGTAAAAAGAGTGACAAGGGTGAAGGTGCGCATTGTGATGCAAACGTCGAGCAGTAGGATGGGACAAGCGGGCAGATGATGACAGTGTGAATAAATCAGCTAGCGAGGAAGGAGGAGGATGAGGAGAGCAGGAATGAAGA